>JAFVLL020009373.1:0-15828 GCA_021397915.2 Tor tambroides | reverse complement strand
TTTGCGCTAATACTGTCAAAACACACAAGGTTTACATATAGACTCAGTTGGTTATGTCTAAAATGAAAGTAAACAGTTCAGAGAAAAACGGATATGTGCCTGTATTTTAGATGCGTGCAGGTCTTAAAGGGACAGTACTAAATATGCATGAATGTCTTTAACATATAGCATGTCAGTTCTATTTGGTATATAAGACTCTCTCGCTTTCTCTCTCTTTGAGTACTACACACTGCAGTTTACCATCTGAAAATATGCGGTGCATCCATTGATATAATTCATATTAGTACAATCACTATAAAGACAAAAAAACTCTCAAACTCTTAGTCAAGTGTTAAAGTGTAGGTGAGTGAAAATATATCTGAGCTAAACATATTCTTAGCCTCAATCAATGGCAAGTGAAATCTAACAGTTTATTAGCCAATGGCTAACGAGAGTGATTTAAATTGCTATGTAGATGGTTGACATTTATAATTGACATATCCTTTGTATTGTATTTTGGGAATGCCTTATCCACAAATGAAACATGTGAAACTGCTCTAGACAGTATGAGGTATCAATGAAGGCAGACATATCTGTAACATTTTAGTCACTCAGCTTGCATTTAACAAGTCAATCATATTTGTTATGAGCACTTTGAGGATTTATCTTGGCTAAACTACTGCTACCTGCTGAAGTATCTGTTGCAAACACAATCTTCATCTTTTCTCATAAGTTGCCCTGAGCTCTGCCAAAAGCATAAATATAATCTTTAATAGCACTACATACAAAACTAGACATTTACAAGAGCTTTGCCTTGCTAATAAACGTCCAAGGATGACCTCAGCACGTTCTCCTCTGAAATATATTTTGCCCGTAGTTGTCTGCCTGAAATTATATGAAGCCGACATAAGAATACATCTTGTCTCTACAGGAAATAACTCAATTTGCGGTCTAGCACAATATTACATTTTTCTCATCCATAATCTCAGTAGTATCTGAGCCTTGGTTACAAACCAAAAAAAACGTGGTTTACTGTGCTTTGGTTTCATTCTATGCTCAGTTTTTGCCATGCAACAAGACTGAAATATGTTGACAGGCAGTTTTATAGAATAAATAGTCCCTTCCCACACCCAGGTGATGAATGACAAGTGATTTGAATTTTGGAGGAAAGATCGAATCTAACATGGTCAAAGTGGACTGACTCACACAAAGAGAATTTAGGGTGTAGTCCAGTTGGACAACCCTCTGTGACCACTAAAGGGGTTATGAAGACATTCATAATTTTGTCAGTATGCATGTTTAAGAAAGTTCCTTACACAGACAAAGAAAGCGTGTATTTCATTTGCATTTGCGGAGTCACTTTACATCCGCATTCACAACATAAGCAGGAGAGCAGAACTTGTCCACACAGATGGAAATAATAGTGGCTCTCGGCACTACATTCCTCAAGAATGCTATGGTTTTAAAACACATTTGAAAATGATTATTGCATAGAACCGCTAGCTACATAAAGGTATTTACAGTGTACACACGGCAGGAAGACTGTGACAGTTAAACCAGTGAGGCCTCTTGCTCTCGCTGCATTGTGATTTTCTCATGTGATAGGGACAGGGTGGGAAATTAACACCCGTTACCAGCCAAATGTGGGTGTTTTGGTGCATAATTTATTTAACAGTCATGGTTGCGGGCGACCTGTCTCGGATTGGCCTTTACAAAAAGTTCTCATTTAGTAACAATGATGTGCAACGTTTGCAGAAGTTTGTATTATATGGGATTCAAATGAATCTCAGGTCCATGTAAAAGAACGCAAAAATGCCTATCATTGCTTGTTATGGCTAATTCATACTGTACTGACAGACGCAGACCAATGTAACAACCACCAATTTACAATATGTCACTTCTCAGACATTTCACAAGCCAGTAAATGAGTGCCGACCAACAATAATAGACAGCAGCAGGGGTAACACTCATCTAACCAACAAAACCAGAAAAAAGCTGGCAAAACTTAACTGGTTGCAGCTAGCCAATACTACAGATAGGAGCAGTGTTGTTATTGTTAACTCCAACTAAATCTATTACAAATTGTTTTCATTAATTAAAATAAAGCAGGAAAAAGTATAAAAATATTAGATCAAAACATTTAAATGCAAAAAAGTTAAACGGAAATTAGAAATGTTGCAACTAAGTGAAAACACTAAAATTACAACAACAAAAAAAGAAAAGAAAAATCATGAAATAAAAAATAAATTAAAGCTAAATGTAAATAAATATAAAAATAATAAAATAAAATAAATAAAAATTAAAAATAACAGCCCATTCAAAATATAAATAAATGCTACAACAGTATGTAAATAATATTAAAATAACCCTGGATAAGAGAAGAAAATGCTACAGCTGAAAAAAAAAATCCTTTTATTTACTGAGAAATGTTAAGCTATGTTTGCATTATTACCTAATTTTCTTTTGGTAGTAGTAGTAGTAGTAGTAGTAGTAGTATAGCATTTTCCAAAAGAAGCAGCATAAACAATAACTATGAGATTGTTGAAACAAATGTATTTGGAAAAAAAAAGGTGTGACTCTAATTTCAAGACCAAAAACAGTGTGAATGCAAAAATAACTTGTTTTTTGTTTTGTTTTACTTCCGTTTCCTTTTTTATTTAAGTTCAGTTATTTCAGAGAGGATTATGAAGAAAAATACAAAAACACAGAGCGATGACATCTACAAAGATTTAATGTTTTTTCTCCAATTTCACAGCTATATTATTCAGTATTGCAACAAAAAATATCTAATAAAATTTTGCATTTGACTGGTGGGTAAAAAATTCATTTCCCATCCCGGATAGCGATGCTTATGATCAGAGATCCTGAGCAGCCCGCTTTCATTTTCTCATTAAGCCCAGTGCTCTCCTGACTAAATATGGTCGGCTGTTCAGGGGGTGGCTCTCTTTACTTAAACCCCCTTCCAGCTCTCCTCTGAGCTCCCTCAGTGCAGCGAGGAACGCCCTGGATCTTGTCATCTTGTTATTTTAGGGTAAAGAGGAGTGAAGTAACTCTGCACTGTTTCACAGGATGGCTGGAAAACAATAATGTTGTCAGGGAGAGTCTTAGTCGCTGATCTCACTGGTCTATTATATATTTGTGAGTAACATTGCTTCGATCAAACCGGTGTCTAAACTGTTTCCATGATTAAGAAACTCCCTAAACTCCATGACAAACAAGTGAAAGAATCTTTCTTTTTTTCTGATAGTGAATGCCCTCTGCAGTTCAGTGAATACAAAAGGTTTGGATTTAAAATAGGTAGATACGGATTCTGATTATGTTCCAGGTGAGATGTTTTGAAAGCACACTTGCAGAAAAGAAAAATCTCAGGAGGCAATCTAGATAACTCTAGATAATTCTAGACAACAATGGGCTCATTCATAAAACAGAATATCTGTGTAAATCTTTTGTAAAAAAAGGTAAACTGTCTCATGCAGTGGCATAGATATAATGGATATGGATGTATGAGAAAAGAAAAATCTTCATTCAGATTTACGCCATTTTCTTGTTGTGATTGTTAAAATGAGTGTTAAAAATTGTGATGTAACAGAAACAGTAATAGATCATTTCTTTCATATTACAACAACTGAGTGAAATGGATTATCAAAAAAACGTAATGTAGAAGAAAGATGTAAAGTTTAAGATGAAGATCAAGCAATCAAAACAGTAAAGAAAGAAAGAAAGAAAGAAAGAGATGCATGGCTAAATTTGTTCACTCTAAGATCGTCAAGACACATATAGAATATATGGGTGAATTTCTATTACATGCCAACTTTAATATAAAAGTTGCTAATATTCTGTACTCTTGATTTGAACTATTTTTAGTCCTGTAATATAAGCCAAATATTTCACCTATTTCATTTATGACCTGTTAAGGTATTTTCAAATCCACAAACTGTCCAATTCAAGCATTTACAAGTTTCCTGTTAATCAGATTATTTCTGATCTACCACCAAATTTCATTCGGATCAAGCTCAAACAGATCGACTGGAGTGTTTACATGTAGTCTTTTCAATCCAATTGGACCATCAATCCGATTATAAACAGATTATTTGTGTACATGTAAACATAGCTATTGAGGGTACACATCTATCCCCAAAACTACGCTGTTGGTTTTACAAACAATTTACAAAAATCTGCTCTGCTTGTGTTTCATAAATGAGGCTGTCCTGCTGCTCAGATTTTTTTTCCCAGAGTAACAGCGCTGAGACATTTCACACGTCTCCTCTAGAGTTTCAATAGAGATCTCAGGAGACTTTTACATTTCCAGAGATACAAAATTCTGCAATACAAAGTCGGAGATCTCAACATGAACATTACATATCTTCCTTATACTAAATAATCTAAGCCATACTATTCACATGAATAACTCTTAATAATATAAATAACTCATTAATAACACTTTCACTTCATGTCAACAGTTGTCCCATTTTTTCATCTTAGAATAAACATTTGATACAAAGTTGATGCATAGATGAAAACTAAACTACTAAGAATTCAACTACGAAAGAGCACCCACTGAGCACTAAGTGTTTCTGTGGTGAAAGCGATGGGTAAAGCAGTGGGGAACAGAGCGAAGCCACAACTAGAGTATAAACCTCAGCACCGTCTCGCCACCAAACATCCGTCAGGCAGCGTGGTGAACATCCACGGACTACAGCAGTCAATATAAACCTGTGAGCCTGTGCCAGATGCAATTACACAAGCCTCTGTCTAAAAGATGGTTGTGTTGGCATGGGGTGTGTTTAGGTGTGTATAGATGTGTGTGTGTGAGCATGTTTGTATTTCCTCTGGGTACACACACCTGAATGCATCTTTGAGCAAGTAAGACCTTTGCTGACAGGGGAGTGGAGAAGTTTGTTTGAGGAAGGTAAGATGAGCCAAAGAGAGTGTAAATGAATTGTGTGTTTAAAGATGCTTGTTGATTTGGAATGAATGAGAATCTGAATGTGGATGGAGTTGGCTCAGAGGCGGTGCTGGGGAGGATGGGGAGACAGACAGGGATGTGATAAAGAGACGGTTTGAGAGTCATAAAGCAACTCGTACTCACATGGAAGATGCGCTTGACTCCTGAGGCCAGTTTCTCTGTCCGAAGCTTCCAGAGGACGGGCTGAGGGGAGTTCAGGACGAAGACCAGCGGTTTCTGGTGCACAGGCAGGGACTGGATGGGCCGCAGATGTAACGCCACCTGAACACAGCAAAGAAAGGGGTCAAATGAGAACGGCAAAGAGAAAGGGAATTGAGTGCCGAAGACAATGAGGACATTCACTAAAGACAGACAGGACACATGGGGATCTGAACTGTATAAAGACCTCAGAGCTTCAGCTGCTAGAAAGACTTTTTGTTTAGACTTTTAAATTACAAAATTCTTGGTCTTGAGAAAAAGACTAAATTTGCTTTAGAGAATTCATTGACACATTACAGTAGCCTAATATTCAACTCTAAAAACATAATTTATAAAAATAAAATTCAGGGTGGTACAGCTGCTATGATACTATAAAAAGCCTCAATAAAATGAATAGATTCTTGGGGGGAAAACTTTCTGAGAAGTTTGTTATATTACAAAAGTGTGTATATATATATATATATATATATATATATATATATATATATATATACATATACATATACATATATATACAGTATATATACTGTATATATACCAACAAAAAGTCATATGATCAACAAATAGAATAATTGACCTTCCTTATGCTTAAAAACATGCAAAGGGTATCAGCAAAATTAAAAAATTAATAAAAAAAAAAAAAAAAAAAAAAAAAAGAGTAAAAAAAGGAGTAAAAAAAATTATTTACAGCTAATAATAATCACCTCTAATTACAGAGCCCATTTAGAATTCAAAATGTAAAAAAGATACCTATATTTACAAATATTAAAATAGAAATCACTCAATCAAGCTAATAAAATGCTTATTAAATATCATAATGAGGCAAGGGACTGTCCTTTCTATTCTGATACACATTTAGTGTACACATGATTCTTACCATGTGACATTTTTAGGAAATGTCTGATGAAAAATGTTTTTTACTGTAAAACTTTGAAAAAGTTTCTCAAAATCATATTAAAACATTAAATATCTTTTTCTTTTTTAAATTTTTTTACCGTTTCTGATCACTCTTATTTGTCACTGACACTCTGAAACTGAGTTCCCATTTGCTCTTGCGTTATAGCCAACATCTCACATCATATTTTAAGCACAAGAAAAGCTGCATATTTCATATGCGGGATTAGCCAACAGCTATAAAAATCATGCTAGACAAAGCTTTTATTTATATCATAAATAAAATACAGTTCACTGAAATCCCCCTATGACTCCATTTGCATTTATGGTGACCCCATGTGTGGTTTCGACCCCAATGTGGAAACCCTTGGTGTCACAAAAACCTCTCATTCCTCTAATCCAAACGTCCAAAATTTCCATTCCATTCCCTCCTCGCCTGCACTCTGTAGCTCTTTTTTAGTAATGCTAGCGCCACAAACATGACTACAGCAGCACTGTGGACGCCTGTTACTCCTTATCAGAGTTTGTGCTATTTATGTCTCCACCCCGCTGATAATCACATAGTGAATGAGAAAGCCGTGTTTTTCTTTGGATGGCCACAATATGTGGCCTCACTGGTATTTGAACTTTCACACACAGGCTCTTTTGTTCAGAAAAGATGGTGATAGTGAATTGAGCGAAAGGATCGAGAAATAGAGAGCTGTTCAACATGGATTAATTAGAATGAATAGTTTAAACAGATTGTTCCTATATAGTTTGAGCGTTAATATTAATTTATAGTATACACAGATATTTAGTAGATATTCAGACTATGTATATTTTGAATGTCTGCCAGTTACTCGACAGAATGGCTTCCAGGATTCAGTCTGCATTATTTAGAGGCATGCAGACAAATGTCTCTGGCCACTGCCTCATGTTTTGTTGTTGTTGTTTTTTCAGTGTTTTTAAGTAGGTTCATAAAATCTACTTTTAATAAAATGACTAGTCAGTGAAAATGAAAATAAGAAAATATATACTTTTGCACTTCTCTACTATAGAGATTTGGGTTCTGTCACTTCATATGTTCCAAAATCTCTTCTAGATTCTGAGGAGGCGTTTAGCTGGTGTTTTGTTGCTCTATATCCCGGGCCAGCAGTCTCTGACGAGGCCCAGTGGGCCAAATATAACCTGCTGATTTAGGGCCTGCAGTGGGGTCGAAACCAAACTCCATTCCAGACATGGTTTGATTAACTACTTCTCAACACTGACCTGACAAACAAGCACAGCCTCATCACCTTTAGAGCTTTATTACTGACCCTCTTCATCTGTCAGGCACTGACCGATCACCTACACTTCAATTTGCAATCATTCAAATAAAAATAACTTCAATTCCTGTTTGTTCTTCATACAAAGCTTTAATAATACATCAAAGGATCACAATTATGATACTTTTATGATGTTTTTTTGTTCTTTGGAAGCTTAAAAGCTTATCATACGCTCTTCAAAATTTCTTATCCTGTGCCGACTGAGTAAAAAAAAAAAATTGTAATGATTGATAATGTTGGCGAGTACATGATGACAGAATTTTCTTTTAAACTCTAAGAGGTCATCCACAGTTGGCCTTTTATCTTACTGATCTAAACTTGATTCTCAGGCTAATACTATTACACACATGAGAACATATTCTCACGACTTTATCAGAACAGCCAGTGTTGAATTATTCACTTAACAAATTAAACAATCAGACAGTGAAAACTTAATCTGGGAATGGCATTATCCAGTCAAAACACAGCTACAAGTCTCGCTTTGATGCAGTTACTCAATATGTAAGATAGGGAAAATTTCAAATGAACTGCATATGAAAACTTTACGTATTATTGCTTGCAACTGAAACACTGATATCTCATTTTATTCTTACTCTTGAGAGCAACATTCAGGTCCAGAAGGAAGTCATTTCTTGCAAATATTATGTTTATGGCCGAAAACCTAACTTCTGGTTGAAATGCCTTATGACTTTTAAGACCCCAATAATTTACTGTACATTACTAAGAATGACTCAGGGTAATGGAGACCTCATCTCCACGGTAAAAAATGGACATGTCCCAAATGGGACATTTGATGTGAACATGTGATCTTTTAACTTTCTTTTGTGTGTATCTATACAAAAGATCAAAGGCTGTCACATTTTCAACTTATTACTTAAAAGGTGCTCAACTGCGCCCCCTATGTAGCAGCAATGCAAACTTGATAAACCCCTTCGAAAACTACATTACCAAACTGTGGACTGGATGTAATTTATAAACTAATTTACTGTACATTATTGAGTATGATTATGGATAATGGAGACCTCATTTTGGACATCTCAAATGGGACATTTGACGTAAATAATCGATCACGTGGCCGTCACTTATATGTATCTGTCCACAAGATCACAGGCTGTCACATTTTCTCATGGTTCAAAAATCTCATGGTTCGAAAGGTAACCAACAGAGCTCCCTATGCAGTCTCAATATGTTCTTTTTATGAAATATGTTGCCAAATTGTGGATTTGGTGTAGTAGTTTACACAGTAATTTTCTGTAGATTACTGATTATGACTAGGGGTTACAAGGACATCATCTACATGCAAAAATGGTTGCGTTTCAAATGGGACAACTGATGTTGATGTGCAGGCTTGTGGTCTTTACTTCTTTTTATCTATCCCCAAAATCACAGGCTGTCACTTTTTTTATCTTAGGGTTAAAAGGTGCTCAATAGCGCCCCCTATTCAGCTGCAAGCAGCCCTCAATAAACGTCTTTTTTAGGGCTGAAGGTGCCATTTGGGACAAGATCAGTTCGTACCTAGTCCAACAAAACCGAATGAGATGAAACAGCCATAAACTTTGCCATTTCAAGATGTCCGTTTTAGAGGAAGCAGATGTGTTTGTGGATGGAACTTTGATGTGTTTATGTGCTGCTTTAAATGGCAGGTAGTTGAGCTACATCTCAAGTGAGCTCTGACCGAGGCTCAGAGCTGCGTAATGAGCGGCTCCCCCGCAGATGTGGGAGGACGCTGGAGCAAATAAGAATGTTTAGCAATAAAAGTGTGGCAATAATCATAACAGCAGGGCCTTTGGAGAGCAGAGAATGGAAGATATTACAGAGTGCTTATCACAAAGGGTCTGGCAGACACAAGTAAAAGACCCTCGATTTTCCTTCCACTGGATTTTTTTCCATTGACTTGCCTGTCTGTACTCAGTGGAAAATTTTCAATAAGCATCTAATATCTACCCAAACCTCCCCCTTGGATCAATCTGAGCAGACATTCACAAACAAATTTGTCTGCATCGAATGATTTTGAGTGGAGAAGAAAAAACGATAAATCAGTCAATTTGATAAATAATTAAAGGGTTAGTTCACCTAATTTTTTTTTTTTTTTTTCATCATTTACTCACCCCCTAAGTCTTTCAATTATCTTCAAAAAGAATTATCTTCCACACAACAAAATTCTAACGCTTCAAAAAGTTCATAAAGAGATTGTAAAAAAAAAAAAAGAGTTTGTTCTTGTGTGTCAAGTACAGCTGTGCTTCCAAAATTTTCACTTGTGTTTTGAAGATGAATGAAAATCTTATATGTTTGGAATGACATAAGGGTGAGTAAATTTATATTTATGGGTGAACTATGCCTTTCAACAAGAACCAGAGAAAGAAACAGGATGAAAGTTTTGTCTAAAGAAAGTAACGTAGAGAGTTATAAGGAGAGGGGCTCAAGCACAAACTCTCCTGGTTGTAAAAGTCATGGAATTTCAGAATCAGACAGAAACAATTTCAAAAAAGTGAGTCATTTAGAGAAGGCACAAACACAGTCGCTCCGCCGTTCCAAAACTGCTCCAAGGTGAGAAGCAAATTACCTTGGCTAGGCATGAGCTAAAAACCCAGCTCTCCAGGGTGAGCTCACATACTCCGCATCACACATTGGCAGTGCTGGGAATTGGGAGTGTTGATTAATCCCACATCGCACAGGTCCTGTGAAACACCATCTGCGATGCTGTAATGCATCTGTAATGCATACTCTAAACTGCACAATACAACATGGTTTACAAAGGATTTCTACAGAGATTCAACATCATACACGCTCACAGAGTAATGAGTTCATCCTTCAATACAGCATGTACAGAAGGCATACAGACAACTAATTTCACTGCAAACACATCTCTTTTCCACTGAAATGGTGCCACTAAAGAAGAAGTGGCTCTTAAACATTTTATCCTCAACTAACTACTATCATTTGTGGTTGTGTGGTGGGATGTTCTTTCCATAACTGCTCAACCAGGAGTGTTATCCCAGGCCTACAACTATGTTACACTCTTAAAAATAAAGGTCTTCTTTAAAGAACGATCTTAAATTAATTTAATTTTAATATTAATTGTGGCTCTTACAATAAAGCCAGGATTTGATGGCATAAACCTGTGGGAATAAATTACTTGCATTAAAGTTGGCATGACATAAAAATTAACCCTATCTAAATGCTTGTTATTCATTTTGTAATGAATGATTCATCCATGTTTCATTTTATGTATTTTTTACCTCTGACCAAAAATCTTAAAGGGGACTTCTCTCATGTAGTCAGCTTAAACTCTTCCTCGCATTCATCTACCTCCATTTTTGAATGCAGTGCCCATATCAAAATCCAATAAACTAGCTACGACATCAGCAAAAGCACTATTGCAGTGGAAAACACATTACAGCTGGAGCCTCCTTCAGTCTCAGTGTCACTAATAGAACTGCTGCTGAATTGCAAACAGAGTTGTTAAACTGAGCAAAGCCAGGCCTCAGAAGAGCGAAGCGGTTGAGATGATCGTGTTTTGAGAGATAAAAAGAAAGACATGGCCAGTGTGAAGCTCAGAGTGTGAGTCTGGACCTGATTTCACAGGCCGCTGCACTAACCGCTGTCTGATGGTGTTGCGGGGGCCCGTCCGGCCTGATTGAGTTACAAAGAAACTACAGGCTCTGATAGGTGACAGCTGTACCTCCCCATACAAACCCAGCACAGAGGCTAGCATTACTGCAGGGGGTGATGGGAAACCGATCACGCCATGTCATTTAACACACCAGCAACCTACCATTCAAATCAACAAATCACCCTCAGTGAGAACAAACAATGTCAGCAAGACACCGTAGTTCCTGTCTATCTGTCTGTGAAACCTTCATAATTCCTGCATTCTCATGTAATGCACTAATAAATCAACTCTGTCAACTCTCTATGTACCGTATATCTCTCTCTTTCTCTGCTGACAGCAATTCCCTGTTAGAAGGAAAGGGTGTTGACTCTATTGATAGAGCTCATTATGTGACTGATAAAATTTCAGTTCACTAAAACATCCTCTAATTAGATGCCAAATAATGCAAGATAAGCAAAACATAAGTCACAGTGTTCCCTTGGGCCATGTGAAGTTTTGGGGAACGGGAGCAGATGGGTGGGAAACAGGGAGTTTGTTTAGGAGAACGACAGGCAGAAGATACGGAATCATACAGGGGAAAATGAGGAAAAAGACAAAGATGGTGGTTGGAAGACTAGTCCATTTTAAGGAAGTCAAAAGTACTGGTACTTGCCCACAAATTTGAGACTAAAATAAAAATCGGTCTTTCTAAAGTAAAAACCTTTCTACTGTATGGGTAGTATAAAGTACCAATCTGGTAAAAAAAAATTATAATAATAATTATTAATTTTAACAATTATTTGAAAAAGAGTGGATCTCATTTGAATTAGAATTACTTAACCTTTTAAAATTGCTCTCGAGGATAGTAATATCACTGCCATTAATAACAACTATTGATATTTTGGCATTGT
Organism: Tor tambroides; assembly: GCA_021397915.2. Lineage (NCBI taxonomy): Eukaryota > Metazoa > Chordata > Actinopteri > Cypriniformes > Cyprinidae > Tor > Tor tambroides. The sequence goes on along the minus strand of JAFVLL020009373.1, from coordinate 3,984 downwards.
GACGTACCATAGAAATCATTTAAAAAGGAATTTTAACTATGAAAGCCATTTAGTGCCTCATTTAAAAAAAAAAAGGTAATTTTATTTCTCGCAATTGCAACTTTCTTTCACAACTGAGATTTCATTTTCTTTATTTGTGACTGTCTCACTATGTCACTTTTTTCTTAAAATCACAGCTTTTTCTTGTAATTTTGGTTACGTTTCTCATAACTGCAACTGTATTTGTTGTGATATTATAGCAATTTCTGACTTTATATCACACTTTATATTTCAAACATTGTGGTGATACACTGTTAGAAAATATAGTCAAAGATGTATTTTAGGAGTACAACAGCTTGTCAATGGTGCAGTAGCCAAAGACAACCTTGTACCTTATCTACTACAATTGCAAATGCAGTACAACTGCAACTTTATTTCTTATTTGAAACCGCAACCTCACTGTGTCTCGGATGCAGAAACAGTCTTTAACTGCACACATACGCAAAGGCAATTTTTTACTAAACGCAAAAAGAAAACCTTAGATCTTAAAAACAACTCTTTTAGTTATACTGTTGGTTTTCTGGAAATAATGCAATGTTTGCAGATTCTCTGTGACTATGTCAGAGTAACACATTGTTAACTTTGCTTCGCGAAGCAGAGATTTGTGCTGTCAAGAGATTTTCTAGTAAATTTGATAAAATCACTGCCATGTGTCTGTACATGATCTTTCCTACGACTCAGTTTGACTGCACTCTATTTGAAACAACGTAGAGTTATGTGAATATTTGGCACTGTTCTAAATATAAATCTGTGTGTGTGTGTGTGTGTGTGTGTGTGTGTGTGTGTGTGTGTGTGTGTGTGTGTGTGTGTGGTTTGACTGCATCTTGGTTCTTTCTGGATGGCTGAAAGAGAATAAATGAGGTAAAGATTGAGGGTCAGATCAGTCTGTTGAGTTTTGTCATCAGCACTGCTCAGTGATCTGTGACCTCTCAACCTGAAGCCCCTTTAGTGCACTGTGATGTCTATCTGCCTACGTCTGAGCGTGCAAAAACACTGATATATCTACCTCATCAGCTCTCTCTGCAGACATATCAAAGCACATAGGCAACCGATAGCAATCACACTGTGTGTTTGTGTGGACTTTTATGAATTTTGGGGCAAGTTTGGATGGTATATCTGATAGCCCTAAGCCTCCTGATGTGTGTTATCTAACAATGTGCACAAACACAAGCTTGACCTCATTAAAGAAGACCACAGACACGGGTTCCTCTTTTTGATGAACATGTAATTTTTTGCCTCAGTGCACAGAAATGAATTTACAAAACAACTGCAAAATGCATGCAGTATTTCAGAACCTGTATCATATTCACTTAATTCCCGCCATCCGGTTTAACCGGATGCACTAAACATGCTAAATTGAGGTGTGAATATTTAAATTCGCTTCCACTTTTTTAAGCATCAACACATCCCCTTTCTATATCAATTAAGCTTATTATAGATTCATATTATAGATTTGCCTTATTCAGAGTATAAAAAATTATATTCTTAATGAGTATTTTTGTTTATTTTTCCTCTTAAAATATCTAAAAATACTTCCGTGATAAGTTTACATGAGAAAATAAATTGACTTATTTTTAGAGAATATATTTTTAATAGTGCATGTATACAGTGAATATATTTTAAGTGTACTGTACTTTGTTTTATTGCAATGAATAGCTTTTAAGTTTAAAGAATTTAAAAAGATGACAAAATACACAAAACAAACTTATAGTCAAGACAAAATATATTAGAACCAGTCTAAATACTAAATGTTTTATGAAGTTTTGCTACTAAGAAATAAATATATCTTCTTTTAATGTTTATTTTAGATATTTTTAACATAAAACATAAAATATTGTTAAAATTAACCAAGAGCCATTTGATGATGAAAACACTGTGCTAAAAATAAATAAAAAATAAACAATTTTATTTAAAATATATTTGTGCTTATTTTCTAATTTGACAAACGATGAAAAAGTATTTTGTCTATTTTCCTACTTGACAAGGTAAATTTCCATAAGATATTAATACTTGTTTTAATACTTATGCAGTTTTGCTCCTTGAGTAAATGTATCCTCTTTTAAAAAATTTTAGATACTTTTAATGTATAACATTTTATATCATTAAAATATTAACAGAAAGACTCATTAGAAATGAGTTAAAAAGTTATTTTTTTGCAGTGCATAAAAAAAATAAAAAAAATGGGGGATGCATTGTCAAGTATGGTGACCCATACTCGAAATTGGTCCTCTGCATTTAACCCATCCAAGTGCATGCACACAGTAGTGAACATACACCCAGAGCAGTGGGCAGCCAATGTTCCAGCGCCCGGGGAGCAATTTTGGGGTTTGGTGCCTTGCTCAAGGGTACCTCAGTCATGGTACTGCTGGTGCGGGAATCGAACCGGCGACCTTCTGATTACAAGCCCAACTCTCTAACCATTAGGCCACGACTCCCCTCTAAAACTCAGTGCTATTTTGCCTGGTGCAAACATTGCACTATTACCGCAGATAGAGATGATAAAACAATAAAATGATGATCAAATGATGGAGAATAGCTTTAGACACAATGTCAATTGTTCAAACTGATTCTCAGGCTGGAGGTGGCGTTGTTGTCACTGTCCCCTTCACCTCGTCAAAATTTCATGTTTGGGTTTGCGAGGCTCCAGTCTCTCTATCTAAGCATTCCACCTGATAAAACAATCATCCACTCTGCCTCACACTGAGCCGCGGCCAAGAGCTGGCGTTTGATGTTTAACTTTCGCTAAATTGATTAGACAAAGATGGCCTGTGAGTTAGATTAATCTGGCTTGGCTTTGTTTATTTTCAGCCACGCTGTGAAATCACACTCTCTGAGAGGGATAAGAGACACGGGCTATCCGTTGTTTGCTCTCATGTTGCTAAGAGAAAATTATGCTTGTTTGTCAAAAGATAGAGCGTGGTTATTTTTATGACACAGACAGTTTGACAAGGGAAATGCCACACCCTGTAAATGTCTGATAACTCCCATGGCTCTGCACTGTACCAAAATACCAAAAGCATTCTGATTCTGGTTTACAAAGATTAGACAACAACTAATAACATTTACCACAAGATTTCACGGTAACACTTTAGAATAGGGAACACTTATTAACTATTAACTACGACTTTTCCCTTAATAAACTCCTAATTTGCTGCTTATTAATAATTAGTGAGGTAGTTGTTAAGTTTAGGTATTGGCTGGGATTAGGGATGTAGAATAAGGTCATGTAGAATAAGGCATTAATATGTGCTTAATTACTACTAATAAATGGTTAATATTCTAGTAATATGCATGCTAATTAGTAACTAGTTAAGTGACCCTAAAATAAAGTGTTACCGATTTCACCTATTATCATGTTAATATAGATAACTTGAGTCATGACCACAAACATCTTTGTCTAAATGTTTGCATTACTGATATGTATTAATCTGCACAATTATTTCTGCTCTTTTATAGTTACTCTTATCTTTTTTGCCTTTATCAATAATCATGTTCTAAACCAAGATTTAATCAAGTTCCAAACTGGTGAGTCAAGACCAAAAATGCTAAGAAAAAAACAACAACAACAAAAAACAACTAATCAAGCATAGCTAAGGCTAGTAGTAATCTGATTTCTTGGCCAGGCTGATTAATTAAGCCATATTTGGCGATTCTTTGGCCGATAATCTGCTTGGCTGATAGAAATTTAGTTCTGTTTTCATTTGTTTGTGCATAAATGGAGTGTAAAATATTGTTTCTTTTCATTTCTTTTCATTTGTTTGTGTACATCTAATTTGCTATCAATGAATTATATGAAGAGTTCATTTGCAAAAACCGATAAACTCCATTTTTATTTTTTATTGCGCATTCAAAGTAATATCAATCAAACTGCAGTTGGGTTGTTTTGATTAAGTAATAATAACTTAAACAAATACAGGTAATTTACAAAATTAAAGTTCATTGAAA
>JAFVLL020009371.1:47499-57971 GCA_021397915.2 Tor tambroides | reverse complement strand
CAACAGCCTGTCAGGCCTGGATCAACGTGCAAATTATTCAGCGATTTTAAAGGGAGTTTTAGCATTATATTCACCTTGCGAGGTTCGTCTTGCGCAATCCGAATTGCTTTTGTAGTTAATTAGCATCAGCTACCTTAAAATGTTGTGAAGCCGTCGTATAGCCTACACAACAAACTTGAAAATAATTTCAATAGGCTACGTGTTTTGTCGAGGCGCCGTCCGACACTGATCTTAACGTAACGACCTACTGTATCTATCTATCTAATGTGAATTAGCCTTACACTTTGTATTGTGTGGGTTGGTACCCGTCCATGCACTTGCTCTAAAGTCAGCAGAGGTCTCCTGATCCTCTCTTGTGTTGTAGTTTAGAGGACTGTCGTCTGCCGCACGCGTCTCGAACAAACACATTCGACACGCGGTGAACTCCAGATGGTAAAGCTTTTCAATCCACCCTTATGCTGACGACACATGGATAAAGACACTGTCTCTGAGTGCTCGCAGACAGCTAACACCTTCAAGGGCCCGGGAATATCATCTCATTAAACAAAGAAGTGGCTACACAGTGTTCTGTTTTCTGTCTGTTTATAATGTATTGCAGATATCCCTTATAAACTATTATGAATGTGCTAGGCTACAGTTAGTATTATTAGAAATGTAAACACCTTTCCATCTATCCATATCCTAAATTCACATAAAGTGTAATGTGATGTAATTGGATTTAAGAACTTAAGTAATTTTCCTAAACTAATTTTCTACACTTAGCTAACGTTACCTACTATTCTGGACATGCGCCGACAAGATATTTAAGCGCACTCTAAAACTTTAAATTCTTAGAAAATGTTACACAATAACTTACAAGTGACACAAGCACATAAATAAGAGCATTTTGAATATGAAATACAATATATGGGTACACAAAACACGTGAAGTTGCCATGCCCTGGTGTGACACATTTAATCTAAAATTTTATAAACTCAAATTAAGAGTAGTGGTAATTAGCCACAATATATAAATATAATGTTTAAAAAAGTGCCATCACAAATGAGCAGCTTTACTACCACTTTTTATTAAGAACATAAAAAGTGTTCTTTTTTTGAACCACAGAGGAAGGCATGTCCTTCCAACACAGCACTGACTGCGGAGTAGTTTTAGCACAGGGTTAAAGGGAACTGTAAACACTGGATTAGAGCACACTTACTTATTTACAATATATATAACCAAATAGTTAAGTAACGAGCACGCGCTTGTACAATCGTTACACAAGTGCATCGCGTGCGGCGTGTTTGTGCTCAGTGCTTATGGTCACGCGGACTTCCTTGCGTTTGGTTTGGCATCATTTCGTCCAAAACAGAATGGGAGATATGTCCTCCAAAATACGAATGCCGTCCCCGGAGGAAGCGCTACCTGGAAGGGAACAGAGCATTAAAGTGTCAGGTATGGCGTTGTGAATTTGTCTTGACTTTTCTCAGTTCACGTGCTACCGCAGCTATCAGCGGTCAAAACAAGGTAGTGCCTTAACGTTTTAAGTCGCGATGAGATTGATACTATGTTATATGGTACGGAATTGCAACTGAAGCGTACTTGTGCTAAAGAAAGCTATGAGGGGTCCTGTGCGGTCGAGGAAACGGAGTTCTTTGTTTTGTTTTTCCTGGATCTGTGCGACGCGCATGCGCAGTGCTATACATCGAATCGTCATTTTGTTTATTCTAGACATACAGATAGCGAGTATTTGCAGACGTTATTCACTCGAATTTTCCTGCTCAATAGCCAACTCATAGATGTTTTGGTATGACAGCTTATAGTAGCACCATTACATCTTATTCAGCCCTTTTCATCTATTTTTACGTTAAAAATATGAAGAAAAATGTTTTCAAAGTAAGTCTTTCTTTACTGAGTAATATCTCCAACACTCCTGGCATTAAATATTCAATATCTTTCTCCTCAGAGGCAAGCGTACAGGGTAGTAAAGGGCAATAAAAGGCACACTTGCAGTGGAACAGAACAGCTGACTCAGGCTCTTACATAAAAATGGAAATGCTGCTTCAAGTAGGGTGCAAGAGCTCTGATGGGAACAGGAGGCCTGCTACGAATCCTAAATCACACCGTTTAAGTGACATCATTTAAACAGAAAAATAAAACATCTAGTTAGAATAGTAAGTAGTTATTTAGCAGACACTTTTATCCAAAGTGACATGGATAAAATGGGTGCAGTTATTAAAGGGACAGTCATCCTGAGATTAAAAAAATAGTTTATACCTGATTTTTAACCTTTTTTTTCTTTCTGTGGAATAGAAAATAGTTTGTAAAAACATTTTGTCCATGACACTTTTATCCAAAGTGGGTGCGAAAAGGATAGTTTATTCAAAAATAGATTTTTTCCCTCCATTATTTTCACACCCTCGTGTTATTCCAAACCTATAATATTTATTTTTTTCATGGAACACAAAAATGAAATTTGCATGAACATTAGGCCTATATTTTTTTATATGGAAAAGGAGCATACTTGCAATTGTTTACAGTGATCCTTTTGTGTTCCACTAAAAAATAACAGCATATGGGTAGGCATAATAATAACAGAATTTTCATTTTTTGAGAAATCACTTGTCTTGCTCAAGGGCACAGTAGTGATAACACAAGGCTTGTTTCTCTCAGAGGTCGAACTAGCAATTTTCTGCCTTTTCAGCCTTGGGCTATAGCCATATACCTTGTCCCGTCCTCCCAGCAGCAGGTCCGAGTGGACATTTCCCTTTAAGTTCTGGAGATATTGCCTTTGCATTCATTTTATAACGAACAGCTGTGGACTTAAGTTGTAAAGGAACTTTAGATTAGGATGGTAGGTTATTGTTGTAACTCGGCCTGGAAGGTAATAAATATAAAAATAATGTGTTTGCAATGCCTTGCTCTCAGGAGCATTCACAGGCTGCTTGACATGCGACTCACATTGGCGTTCAGTGCAATGGCATGAAGCGTGCCTGTGCAGGGATCCACCCCTTCAGACTGCAGTGAACTGATTGTCAGCGCTCGCATCTCAAGGCTTCCCCTTGGCAACGGGACTCCGCCGCGGAGGTGGAAGGTTGCCAGGTAACACTCTGCAACACTGACACACGCATGTCTCGCTTTGAAGATGTAATGAACCTGGTTGAAGGTTACAGACCACAGAACAGATGGAAGAATGAGATCAGAGCTTAGGGCAGTGCGATGTCTCTTTGAACATGAGCAGCTCTTACAAAAAACTTTGTGGGCGCTTAGCTCACGTGCTGAGGGAACTGGTTCAGTTCTTTCAAGTGCTGGAGTTGCTGTGGACTTTTGGAGTGGAATTGTACTTCTTTTTTGTTAATATGCAAAAATATGTCACCCTAGTTGAAATTGCTTGAATAATTAAGTTTTTTTTTCAGTGTTTTGAAAGAAGCCTCTTCTGCTTACTAAGGCTCCATTTATTTGATTAAAAAAGTAAAAAGAGTAATAATGTGAAATATTATTACAATTTAAAATAACTTCTATTTGAATATACTTTAAAATGTAATTTATTCCTGTGAGGGCAAAGCTGAATTTTTAGTAGCCATTTTTGCATATCAGAATGATTTCTGAAGAATCTTGTGACACTGAAGCCTGGAGTAATGGCTGCTGAAAATTTAGCTTCACCCTCATAGGAATAAATTGAGTAACTGAAAAATCTGTAATAATACGATTACTTTGATTTTGGCTTACTAACATGTGACTTCATTGCATCTGTAAAAAAAACAAAATAAAATGTAATGCCATATTTAACATTATAGTTCACCCAAAAATGATAGTTCTGTCATTATTTTCTCATCCTCATGCTGTTCCAAACCTGTATGATTTACTTTCAACTGCTGAACACAAAAGAAGATATTTTCAAGAACGCTGGTGACCCCCCACTGACTTTTATTGCATTTACCAAAAAAAAAAACTTTGAAGTGCTTTGTACTTTAGACATTTTAATTTTAAAAATGTGGCAAAAAAGGATGTTGCCAGGCAAAGATGCAAAGTAAAATTAATTTGTGAAATTCTAATAGTAGTTTAACTAGTCTATTACTTCACTTGACCAGTTGATTGCTCATATGCTGTAGAGGGAGGGCGTCCTTGGGGCCGTCCCGCTTTGGCACGGCATCGCTGCCATGTCCCCAAAAATGGCAGTAGCAGCACAGGAGGTGCTGTTTTGGCATGCGGAGAATGATCGTGGTGCTGAAAAGAAGAACAGCAGCAGGATTTTTCCCTGCTAAGACAGATTTGAAAGTGAGTAGGTGAAACACAGAGGAACTCTCGAGTGCCGGTGGCTAACAAGGCATGGAGCGGATGGGCGGTTGAAGGAGGGACGTTGGAGGTGCGGGGACGCTGGGGAGATTGGGATGACAGACATTCCAATGTCCTCACGTCTGTGCATCTGGCGAGGGAGGAGGGGGGATCTGGATGAAGGTGGCAAGGAATGGCAGAGAAGAGAAATTAATTTGAGATTCGTTTTGATCAATTTGCCTAAATTGGCACTTTTTCGGGGGGAGGAGGGGGGCCCAGAAGAGCAGACACAGACTGGAGCTCCGCCAGGGTTTCTCGGGAAAGTTGCCACGCCGGGAGTGCGGGAGCACGGAGAGGGAGAGGAATGGAAGAGAAAAAACCCAGGCGAGACTTGGCAGGGTTCTATCGCAGCTCCCTTTGTCTGTTTGCTCAGCTTTTGCGCAAAGGAAATCAAAAATACCCCGAGTGCAGGAGCTCAGCTTCAGTGCTAAAAAACTAAATCTAAAAAGAAAACTGCATTACATTTCGCAGGAAGCTAGGGCAAAGGGGGTGCCCATTGTAATCAGTGAGCCGTTTTTTTGACAATTCTGGAAGAATTGTGCGGTCCCCGTTTTTTTGGACTGGACTTTTGAAGTTGTTTGCGTCAAGAGATAACCATGCGTTTTCAGGGGTCTTTGTTATCTTAACCGCAAATGAAGATGCATCTGACTTGTTTATGTTCTCACTAATGGCTTTACTATTTCTGGAACTACAAACGGCAAGCACCAAAGAAAGTTTGCGCCTCTACGACCGGACTACGAAGTTTTGTTTTTACTTTCAGAACTTCTAAAACTAAGGGCCAGAACCAAGACACTGTGTTCCTAAGTGGGAAATGGATGTTTTTGTCTTGGAAGAAGAAGTTAGGTGATTTTCCAAGTGTCCTCAGCAACACTCTTCTTTCTTTGAGGTGTGTCTCCAGGAAACCAAGACCATATTCCAAGGCTGTTTGCATTTGAACATGCTTAGATCATTGAGGTCATAAAGAGGTGATATTCTAGCCTTCTAACTATTAGGGAATTTGATGCTCTACAAGAAGGAGATGAATTGTTGGTCAGCCATTTTGGTGCTCAAAAGCTTGCGGTCAACAAACGTCTGGAGTACAAAGAAGGCCTGGATGTTGATTTTCCTAACATCTGTAAGTGTTACAGACTCTTTCAACTCAAACTCTTTCAAGCCAAATAATGCAGTATTATCCCATATTAATAAAGGTCACATTCTAGTCATTAAGTTTAGAGTTCTTTTCTCAGTTGGCTTCCTTGATGTTGATGAGTCACTGTTAGAATATAAGAGTTGTTATTATTAGTTTGTATGAAGTGAGTATGATTTCCTCTAGGGAGACAGTTTTCTACTGATTCTTCATCTGCTTTTTTTTCATACAGCCTTGCTTGGTACATGCCATCCTTCTATACTGACTTTATAGGTTCCTCTCATCAACTTTTATACTAATATACTGGTTTTCTGTCTCACACAGCTACACACTGGCATTGCTTATTGCTATTGTACTAGGATTCTGGCTGCATCGGCAGGCTTCCAGTTAATAACTGTGAAAAGGGCAAGAACAGAGAAGAGACAGAGAGAGATTTTGTTGATTCTGTGCCAGGATGAATTTGCCAGATGTGTTTCATCACAAGACAGGTGTCCATGGCTGATAGAGCAGGTGCATTATGATGTTTGGCGTTATGGTTTGATATTATGGTTTTCTGAAAGGCCTTTCAGTTTTCCATCAATACTCAAAACATACAAAGGCCTAAACTCACTTTGGTGGAATTTTAAACATGTGGACATTGAATTTTTAATCACCAGTATTTCTGACCTTTGAAGATGGATCCAAATTGAATATCTCTTCACTGTTCTGCGTGCCATTTATGATTTATTTTATGAAATAGAAACTTTTTTTTTCTTTTTGCCACCAGCGACTCAGAACAGCTGCTTGGGCAACTGCAAAATGCCAGTTGGAATCGCTCCATTGCTTTCCATTCACCAAAAAATAATTATTAATTATCAACAAGATTATTCATATACCACCTGGATAGATCTAAATTAACAACCCTAATTGTCTAGCTTTGGAATATGTTCATTTAAAGCTTATCTTTAGAGTAGATTGGGCATTTTTTATTATTTGGAGTGAAATGCTACCACTACTGCAAAGCACAAAGTACCTCAGGTAAACCAATTAAAGTACAAAACAGAAGTGCAAATGGAAAGAATTCACAAAGATTGGTTGGAAAACTGCTCTACACAACAATTAGCTGTTTATTTAGAACCCACAACATTGATTAGACCAAAGAACCAAAAAACACTGAAAAATGTAACATTTATGTATGCTACCGTTCAAATGATCATATGACACTGAAAACTAGAGTGATGGCTGCTGAAAATTCATCTTTCCACAACAGAAATAAACTACATTTTAAAACATAAGGAAAAACATTACCGGCCCTAAACTTTTGAACAGTGGTGTACAGTATGTAATCAGCATTCAAACGTGCATACTTTTTTTTTTTTACACATCAGCATTTTATCAGTAGTTAGAACTAAGTTCTTTGATGTTTGTTTGTTGTTGTTTTTTTTTCAGCTTTTTTCCTGGCTAAGTGAACAAGTAGAACAGTCCAACCATGCATGTGTAACAGTGGCTGTAACTTATTCATAACTTCCTACGCACATAATAGAAAACCTGATATGTTTGCATGGCTTTTCTCAGAAATACAGTTTTTTGAAATCTTTTAATGGTTGCAGAGAAGCAGTGTGGAGTTTTTGGTGAATTGCTGTGCATGTTGACCCACCTTAACTCAGTTAATAGCTTGAGAATCTAGCCTCCTTTATATTTCTGAGAGTATTATTTAGAATTGTCTTTCTCTTTGGTGATCTGCTGTAACAAATGTGATGTTCTTTAGTCCAACTCAAGGCTAAGATTATGGTTTTGACTCCCAGTGAAGGCACATACTGATAAATGTACATTCTGGATAAAAGTGTCTACCAAATGCATGAATGTAAATGTAATCTGACCTTCAAACCCTAATGTGTAGAGAAAAGGAAGACCTGCAGGTGTGATGTGATTAAGTAGATCATTTAAAAAGCCTGTTACGCACTCCTTCTGTCTCCCACGGTGCTCTTTGCCCTGCTCAGTAACACCTCTGTCAACACACAGGACTTGTATTGCTTTCAGCAGTCATCTAACCTGTCTGTCTTGTCACTGATTCATAAAAGATAGTGGTTGGCTTATGTACTGGCTTAATGATTGTGTAATATTTTATGATAGATTTGGACTTATTTGGACAGATTCAGAGAAGGATTATGAATCATTACAAGGTCTTGAATGGGCTCGCACTTCATCAGCATGAGAAAGGAGCATTCTAGGTTCAAAAGATCTATCAGTAGAAAATTATTTTGACTTTTCCATCAGCTTGTAAAAATTGTGCATACAGATTTGGATGTACAATGGAAGTCTACATACAGGCAAGTCTTCAGGAGAAATGTTAAATAGTAATACACTATAACCACAAGGGATAATCCACTCAAAAATGAAAATTTAGATATCATTGACTCGCCTTCATGTCGTTACAAATCTGTATGACTTTCTTTATTCTTTGGACCCCAAAAGAAGATATTTAGAGAAATGTATAAGTGTTTTTTTTGTCCATATAATACAAGTCAGTGATCTCCGATGTTGTTGTTTTTCTCAGCGTTCCTCAAAATATCTTTCCTTTTTGTGTTCTGCAGAAGAAACTCATTCAGGTTTGGAACAAGATGAGTAAATTTTATTTATTTATTTTTTTAAATCTCTTTAAGAACATTGTTAAAATGAGAATTACTAACTTTTTCTGCAAATTTTTATTTTTATATATTGTCCTTAGCAAACAATAATATACATGCAAGAACACCAAAAAGGTACTGTAAACATTGAGATACAAGTTCACCTGCTGTAGTTGTACTGCTAAAAGTCATTTAGACTACCCCGCAACTCAAATGATTCTCGCTTTAGTATATAATTAATATAAATGCTTTTGCACATTTCTGCTTTTAAAACCACCAGAATGCTTTGTCAAGTAAGATGGTCTGTGAGTCTGTTGTAATTGACAGATCATTTGACAGTGTTTTTTTTTTTCTCGTTAAAGTTGCGATGTAATGGAAGTAGTGATAAATCTTTTTTTTTTTCGTAATGTGATATCCAAGCGAAACAGATTAAAAAAAATAAATAAATAAAAAATGTAGGGCAGGACTTGATTCTATCCATCAGTTGTTGATTGGATGGAGGCAGATGTAAAGCTCAAAACATTATTAAAAAAAATGAAACATAAGCATGGATGAATAGTTCGATAAGATTAATAACATGCATTTAGAAAATAGATTTGAGATGCCGACTTTTGGTGGTGCTGATGGGCCTATGAAATAGCCTGTGAAATTTCTGTCTCGCTAACTGATTGGGATTATTCCAACACTATTTATTTGTATTTTATAGGCCCAATAACATCTTCTTCATTGTTAAAGCTGTGATTTATCTCTCTTTGTGCAACATGGTGGAAGTTGGAATGGCTTAGAACAGTTGAGTCCAAGAAGACGGCAAATGAATATCACCGCATTGAGTTGGTGGATTTGGCATCGCGGCTGCGCGTATGATAAATTCCAAATCTCACAGCTTGAAGGGTTGTTTCAAGAGATCAGAATAATTCTTTCTGAAAATGTGTTTGGATTCCTAATGCAGGTTGTAAAAAGACTGGCTCGCTTTGCTCAGTGGACGCAACAGTCCACCTGTTTGTCTGAACAAAGAACTGAAGGAATTAAAGATATGATGTGGTCTGGGTCCTACAGTGCGTTTCATTTCGCTGTTTTTACCTCTGGTGAGCAAAACCCCCTTTAATCTTAGCTCCAAAGGACTGCACTGACGGGCAGGTGTGGAGCGCTAGTCGCCATGTTTGATGTTGACACATAATCGCAAGATGAAGGGAGAAGGAAGCCTTTTCACTCACAAAGAGTTCTCTCTCACTCCTTCACCTCTGTGGCCACATGTCTACCCGTTACCGGCTCATTAGTGATCCTGTCTTCCTTTATAATGATAGAATAGGAGCAGGAGGGTAAAACCCTGTCTGTCGCACATGCCCTGTGTTGCAGTACGAGAGTCGTCAGTTCCATTGATCACAGTAGCGTCTAGGGTGCTATTTTAGGAGGACTTCCAGTATGAAATGTTCTGTGGTTGAAGCAAATTGGGTGATAATGTCGGAAACATACTGACCCACTATGATTTAAGTGTTTTTTCCTTAATTAGTGGTGAGAAGATGTATAAAAATAGCATAAAGACTTGAAGATTCAAATTGAACTGGCTCTGGATGTGTTTGAAATGGCATACTACTATACTACTGCTTTTTCAGTATGTAAAGGTATGTGAAAAGTATGCAACATTAATTAGGGGTAATGAGTTATGGGAAAATAAAGTCTTGAAGATTCAATAAGAATAGCCACACAGTCTTGTGCTGATTCATAAGGTCCTGGAAGTATTCAAAATTGCATAGTACTACACTACTAATACTATTTTTTGCAGTATGTAAAACGGTGTGCACTGGGCATAGTATGCAACATCAGTTTGTGTTGTTGAGACACGTCGCATAAAGGCTTAAAGATTCATATTGCAGCTGATTGATAATGAGTCTCTGGAAGCGTTTGAAATGGCTACCATACTGTTTTTGCAGTATGCAAAGGTATGTACACTGCGCACAGTATGCACCATTAATTAGTGTTGATGAGATGCGTAAAAGACAGCGTCTTGAAGTTTTAATATGAATTGTCACACAGTGATAAGCTGATTCATAAGGCCCTGGATGCATTCAAAATTGCATAGTACTACACTGCTAATACCTTTTTTTTTTTGCAGTATGTGAATGTATGTACATTGCACACAGTATGCGCCATTAATTAGTGTTAATGAGATGTGTAAAAATGGCAGAAAGTATTGAAGATTCAATATGAATCATCACACATTATTGAGATGATTCATAAAGCTCTGAATGTGTTCAAAACTACTGTTTTTCTACTACTGTTTTTATGGTATTTAAAAGTATGTACAATGTGCAATATGCATTGCAGCATTAAGGGAAAGGGAAAGGGAAGTGGTGTGTGGCCAAGTATCGTGACCCATACTTGGAATTTGTTCTCTGCATTTAACCCATCCAAGTGCATGCACACAG
>JAFVLL020009371.1:0-47399 GCA_021397915.2 Tor tambroides | reverse complement strand
AGCGTGCCACGCTTAGATTTGAGCCATTAATATTCTGTCTCGACTCATTGTCTTTGCCTGCTGACATTTACATTTAGATTGTTTATCTGACTGTGAGGGGTGTCCGACCATTAATGAATATGCTTCTGTTGTTCCAGAAAGGCAGCAATTACCGGCTCTGTGTTAAGATAATGAAAGTAGAGAGATGTGGTAGGTGGGCATTAGCCACGGCGGAGAAAAGGCCTTGGTGCGGTTGTGCTTTTTTACACACTGCAGTGAGGGATGAACTGGAGGAACACGGACGACTCTGTGCCGGTTTCCCTGTCATTCTGCAGGCAGATCTCTCCTGGTCTCTTGGTTAGATATAATGAGGGGTTCGGGCATAAACATGCGTGCCAGCTTGCCGCTTTCCTCGGCTGCGCTTCTCTATAATGCAGGTTTAAGGCCTTACTGTCAACACTTTTCTGTCAGCATTAGGAAAAAAAAAACTCTCACTGGAAAAAAATTCAATAATATATAACTTTTTAGTTATTTAATCATAATTATATCATTAGTGAATCATTCAGAATTTGAATTTTTTCTTAATTGCAAAGGTCATGTAAGTTCATATTCGTGATTTAATTTTTTTCACAAGATCTGCCTCCAAGCGGCTGTCAATCTCAGGGTCTGTGTTCTGAGGTCACACAGAGAAAGTGCTTTGGATTCAACATGATGGAATGGATTGAGGTGTAACCATACACTATAGCATTGAAATACAGCTAAGGTGAGTGCTGGCCATTAGAGAGCATGAGCGTGGTGAGAGGGTAATAGAAAGCTCTGTAGCTCAGCGTGGGCAGTGGTCTGGTCACTCCTCTAACACTGAAAGGCAAAAGTGCAGCCACCGACCCAACCCTCAACTCTTGCCAGTCCTTATTGTAAGGCAAGCTACTTTTTTTTTTCCAGAATGACGCACTGCAGATCAATATCACTATTCCACTCTATGCGTACGCACTGCAGACTGGGCCTGAGAAACATATGGTGGCTGATCTGAACGGCTTGCTTTTAACTGTAGTGTGTGTACTGTGCATAGTTCACAGATTTTGTATATGCATAGAACACCCTGATGACCTCGTTTACTACAATGTGCAGTATGCAAAAATACTGTACTGAAATACTGTATCTCATGCGACTTGTCCATTTCAAGAGTGACAAATAAACTGGTTCTCGTTCCATTGCCTTTTCGCGCATTATTTGACTTGATTTGACTTGTAATTTTGTGTATTTTTGCGATTTTGGAGCCCCCTACAGATGAGAATTTACTGTCATAATTACAGTGGATAGCTGTTCACTTGCATTTGTTGCTGCCATAAAACAAACTGGATATTCTGACTTTTTTTCTCAGAATTGTGTGACATAAACTCGCAATTGCGAGTTCTAAAGTCAGAATTGTGTGATATAAACATGCTTTTGCGAGTTATTAAGTCAGAATTGTGAGATATAAACTTTTTTACTCCTCAGAACTGAAGTTAGAAATAATAACTCTAATTCTTTTAGAATTATCACACACACACAGTATTTTGTCTTTTTATGTTGATTGATATTGAATTAAGAGGCAACATGGAATTTTTGTTCAATGTACTGTACGGTGTAAGAGAGTGTTGAGCGGTTGAAACAGATCAGCACCAACAGTCTGAATGTTAAAGTGATTTAATGAAGTCTGTTCTAATGCTTCTCTTCAGTCCACTTACACAGATTAGATTAGAGCTGTGGCCTCCAAAGAAAGCCTCTCTTTCACTGTATTGTTCAAGTGCCATTTTAATTCTAGAATGGAAATGTTCACTGTGCCAAAAGAAGATTTTCATTCGGTTTCACCCAGAATGTTTATTTTTAATTATTTATGACAGCCACGTTTCAGGAAGCCCTTTGTGAAACACCACTGACTTTGGATGCAAACACATTTTATAGATATGATATGACTATGAAATGAAAGAAAATAGAGTAAGCATTGGACTGAACATTCATTCATTCTTCTTATTCATTTATGTATTCATTTAACAAAAAAAGGTCAGTGGATGGAACATTTATTTTTATATTTGTTTATTCATTTATAAAATTTGTGTATTTATTTATTTAATTAACAGAAAAAGTAGTCAATTATGGACTGAACATTTATGCTTTTTGAACAATTTATTTCACAGAAAAAAGTCAGTAATGGACTGAACATTATTTAACAGGAAAAAAGAGTCAATAATGGACTGAACATTTATTCATTTAACGGAATCAACAATGGACTGAGTATATTTTTATTTATTTAACAGGAACATAGTTAATAATTGGTTGAATGTTTATTTATTTAACATTTATTTTGAGAACGTGAATCCTGTGGAGCATAATTAACTTAGCATTTGGAAGCTTTTCCATAATTCAAACTCAAAGTGGTTTAACCACCCGTTTGCGAAGAGAGTGTGGCCATGAGTGATGCAGTGAACTGCTGCATGGCATGTAGGTCTGCCATCCGTCTGGCTGTATTGGCATGCCCTGCTGCCATGGCAACATACTCATACAGTACGTGCATGTAGAAGCTCCGGCATGGCTGCGCCCAGATGTTGAACTCAGTGACCTCCGTTTATTCTAATCCATGCAACGGTTTTCCATGCCTTAGCCCATCTGTATCCCTGTCACATGTTAAAACGCCGCATTGACATACATTAATCCGGCCAGGTGTTGTTCCCCTCCCCTCCAAAAAATCCACGACGCATTGGAATGAATGACCATCATTCGACCTTCCTTGATAAAATGACTCGTTTGACCTTCCCAGTGTCCTTTTCCTGTCTTCCTGGCGCTCTAAAGTGAAAGATAAATGAATCAACCTGAAACTTAAGGGTTGAACTTAATGAGCTGCGTAGGAATAGAGCCACTGTCCTCCTGAGAGTTTCTTCTCTACTGTGAGTTGTGTTGAGAAGAGCACATTATGAAATCCTGTTGACATTGTGTTGATTTATAAGGGCATTCTCTCCATTGTTTCCCCTGTGTCCTGCAGCTAAGCACGACGTGAATGGTAACAGGACAGTGCCACCGTTCCCAGAGGGATTGCAGATGGTCTTATTCGGTAAGTGATCCGAGCCGAGAGTTGTGTGTGTGTGTGTGTGTGTGTGCGTGTGTGTGTCTCATCGGTGTGGGGGTAGATCCAGCTAAGATGACTGGCAGTGGAAGGTAATTAGTCCCCCCTCATGCACCCCTTCATCCCCTTGAAGAAGTGCAAAACCAAAACTGCAAAAGGACGAGGAAAATAAAGAGGAGGGGTGTGCGATTAATTGCAGACTGCTGATTAGGATCTCTTTAATAAATGCATTTGTTCAGCTTCCTTTTTTTCTTTATTTAGGCCTCAAACTGTGTAATTCATCATGGCAGACAGGAATTAAATGGCTGTTTTATCAGAGGGCCTTGTATACAAATAAAATAATATTCAAAGTATGTATGCAGCTTTGCAAATCACAGCCCCCCGCTGAGAGCAATGAAAGGTAACTCTTACCTTTGACTCCATGAAAATTTGCCTTTCTTCCCTCTAGACGGTACACACAGCGCTCACCCTCATTTACTAAACATTGACGTCCCCCATGTGAAAGCGTCATCTTATAGTCTTGGCGTTCGGGCGTCCCAACGGGCCGCCATAATTGAGCTCCAGATTCTAGATTCTCCATCATGCGCCTTATGCTCACTTTTCCACAGCAGCTTGTAAATCAGAAAAATCTGGTCAAGCCGACAGTCGTGTACGTATTTTTTTTTAACAATTGAATTACTTTCCACCCACGGGACGTTGAGGTAGATAACGATATACTAGTTACCCTCTAATTTATTTTTACTGTTATAGAGGGGAAAGTATTATTTGGTAATAAATGCTTACAGCGGGTGTTAGTTTTATGGTGGTTGATATGTTTTTATTGGCCTTGAGTAAATGCGTGATGGAGGGGTCTTTAGTTTTATGGGATTGTAAATTCATAGCTAAAATACAGAGCTTTGAATTTTAGGAGTTGATTTAACACCAGTGGGAAGGTGCTAGAGGAGACTCGGTCCCAGCAGAACACGCACACACACACAAAAATACACGGCAAAGAGAATTTGGTGAGGAAAAGTCAGATAAACATTTAAACACTAGCATTCAAAAGTTTTTTTTTTTTTCTCTTATCTCTCTTATGCTCACCAAGGCTGCATTTTTTTTTTTTATCAGAAATATAGTAAAACATAATATTGTGAAACATTCTTATATATTTTTTACGTTTTCTATGTTAATGTTATAAAATGTAATTTATTTCTGCTATGGAAAAGCTGAATTTTCAGCAGCTATTACTTCTGTCTTCAGTGTCGCATGATCTTTCAGAAAGCATTCTACTATGCTGATTTGGTGTTTAAATTAAATGCATCCTTGATGCATTAAATATAGTTATATATTTTAAAAACCATCTTACTAACCCAAACTTTTAAATTGTAATGTACACTGCAGAATCCTAGTGACCATAATTTTAAGGGGATAGTTCACTCCAAAATGAAAATTCAGTCATTATTTAGTCACCCCCATGTCATTTCAATCCTGTATGCTGTTATTATTTTTTTTCATGTTAGAATGTTTCTATTTTTTTTCTGTGAAGCTCCAAAGCATAACAAATATCAAAAAGCAGCCTAAACTGCCTAAACTATGACTCATGCACTAAATTCCAAGGCTTCTAAAGCCATAAAATAGCTTTTATTGAGGAACGGGAAGTCATGCGGACCACTTCTATGTTCCTTTCATGGTGGTTCTTTTGTCCTTTGGAGCTTGACAGCCCCATGCTCACACTGAACTGCTGTGCTATGGCAAAAACTGCAAAACAATTCTTGAAAAACAACAACAGCATATAGATTTGGAAAGATATGTGGAGAAGAAAATTGCCTTTTATTTTAATGTATCTCAAAAGAGACATTTTATCCAGTTACTGTCTGATTAACAGCAACTGAAGTTGTTGTTTGAAGTGAAACAGCAATTGAATTGTTCAAACAGCCCAAACAGTAGAGCATAGTGCTAGCTACTCCAAAGTCATGGGTTTGATTTTCAAAATGTATGTGTACTTTGCATGCAAAGTATATATTTACATTTCCATCAAATGCATACATGTACTGTAAATGTTCTCAGAATCTTTGTAATTTCTGCCAATACTACAAATATGATGTTTTTGGGTCTCATTTATAGAGCAGTTATGGTCTATGGCTATATATAAGAAATATTTATTTTTTTCTTTTCTCTTTTTTAACACAGGTATGGGCTGTTTCTGGGGAGCGGAGAGGAAGTTCTGGAGGCAAAAGGGGGTCTATTCCACTCAAGTGGGCTACTCTGGCGGTTACACCCCAAACCCCACCTATGAAGAGGTGTGCACAGGTACGTGATCCACCCTCTACTTTAACAAAACTGTAACAGTATGTGTTGTTATGAAACTATGAGTAACTGAATACCCCTTCCAAGCTTTCAGTCACTTATTGTCTTCTCCTGTTCTTTGTCTGTGGAGCTCCAGCCATTTAAAGAATATGTACACAATTTGAGCATCATAAATTATGCACATACTGACAACTGTATTGGTGCTGACCAAGTTGAAATGTAAAATATAATGCATAGCAAATGAACAAGAGGTGCAGTACAGCTTCAAGAAGGCCACATAATTGATTTGGTAGGACAGACACAGAAATGGTGGTTGGTATGGCAGTCTGAAACAATGGTAGATAGAAAGAAAACTGGGATGCTTGAGAAATATCAAGAACTGAAGAAGGAATTAGAAAGAAGGAGGCAAGTTAAAGCCAGGGTAAATCCAGTGGTGATAGGAGGCTCTTGGGACATTGACACTTAAGCTGGAAGAAAGGGAGATTTAAAAGGAAAAGCAGCAGAGATCTCTATCCAGAAGAGAGTAATTAAAAGCATCGTAAGAAGATACTGAGCCGAATTCTCATGCTTTGAAACCATTGGCAGAAAGAACAATGCCTATCTATCTATCTAATAGAAATGCTTTAACTGGAGAGCAGAAATCAGTATTCTGTACAGAATTCATACGATAATTAGAGTCTTGTTCTTTTTGTAACATCTGCAGGTATCTAGATGGCATTCATATATGCTTATATCTAAAATGATAACACATCTTGTTCATATAGCAATAATCTGGTAACTGGCTGATATACCAATACAAAATAACACATGCTCATACTGTCAAGGTTTGCCCATCCAAAAACCACCATAAAGCTTCTACCCAAATGAAATAATCAAGATGGGCGTTTTTGACATGGGTGGATTTGCCTTAGCTGTGCCAGATGTTGGGCTATTATTTTTTTTAGATCCGAGCCTCTCCTTCCTTATCCTGGATTTAGGATTTAGAATATTAGGATTTTCCTTTAAAAAAATAAGAGAGGAAAACAGAAAATGAATGCAGTAAACCAAAATGGTGGCCAGAACATATACACTGCCATTAAAAAAGTATTAAACTTTTAAATATTCATCAAAGAATCAAAGAAATATGTATGATGGTTTCCACAAAAATATTAAGCAGCAGAACTGTTTTCAACATTGATGATTATGTTTCTTGAGCAGCAAATCAGCATATTAGAATGATTTCTAAAGGATTACGTGACAATAAAGAATGGAGTAATGGCTGCTGAAAATTCAGCCTTGCATCACAGGAATAAATTACATTTTAAAACATATTTAAACAGAAAATAGTTATTTTAAATAGTAATAATATTTCACAATATTACTGTTTTTACTGTATTCAAACAGTAAAGTATAAATTATGTAAATGAACACAGTTCATTTTTTGTTACTTTGCAAGTATCTTCTTAAAAAATGCAGAATTTTTTTTTGAAAACAGAAACTGAGTAAAATAATTCTACATTCTGTCTTCTGATGTGTTTAGTCAAGCAAAAGAAGTTTTTCTCAGCTCAAACTTACTCTCGAGTTTTCCTCAGCCTAGAAGAGCATGACAGGCCTGAGCTTTGATCTCCCAAGTTTTCCCTGTATGCTGTTTTAGCGCAAGTTCAGTCACAACGATTTCCCATCAAATGAATTTGCTTTAATGGCCTCTCACAGAGTATGTTTAGCCATTCCTTACTCCAAAGTTTGGACGACATAAACGCAAACATGCTTCTCACTGCAGGGCATTTATATTTAAATTCCCTCTTTTTCTTAGAAACCGTACGTTTTCAGAGTCAAAGCTGTTGTATAGCCGGGTGTGATGATTCAGCAGGTGGTCCTTCGCTACAAGCAGAACTGGTATATATGGCATGGGGTGCTGAAAACTCAGAGGGAGCTGTCCATTGGTTGGTGCTGAAATGAATGCTGGTGCTGAAAGGGTTGGCAACACTCTGTGCTTCATACGGGGTTTGAATACTGACATCCTTTTGAAACAAGTAACAGGATTTTAGAAGAAATGGGAAGATAAGACTGGTGTGCTCCTAGATATGATCTGTAATTGTGTGCAAATCCATAGTTTCATTTTTTTTCAATAAGATCTGTTTTAAGACCTAGTGAGCTGCATTGCTTCCTACATAGGTAGTTACCTTCCAAGGCAGCATCTTTACTAAAATAAAACCTCATAAGTGACAAAACACACTAAATAGGCAGAAACTCTGAGCATCATACAAATAGGGCTTAGAACAGGTGTCTAATAAGCTTTTTAAAAATAATTTTAAATGTTTTATCTATACTTTTTATTGTTGAATATTACTTTATCCACCATCTTTAGTGTTTTGACAGTGCATTGCAGGATTATTTTTATAATTATTTTTGCATTGCATTCAGGGTGAGCCTATGATGTCTTAAAATGTAGGCAGCCTACTAGATTTGGAAATGGAGCGAGGATTTTACTCATGTATGTGTGGGGGAGGGGAAGCGCTATGATCCTTAAATGTTCTCTTGCTTTGTCTACGCACTCATTCGCTCTCTCTCTCTTTCTGTGTTAATCTCAGTCCTGTCTGCACAAGAGCTTGTGTCAACAGGGGATTAAAGGGTACAGACATGTCCGCCAAGCAGAAACATGCACTAAAGATAAAGCCACCAACACAAATAATCATAGAAAATAGCATCTTATGGGTCATTCTACAAAACGGTGGTATTTGTAAAGCGCTTTTCACAGTGCATACCGTTTAGAAGCAGCTATACAGAAAATGCTTGTTTCGATTAGGAAGTACTTTATCATCAACCAGAGATGAGTGTGTAAAAGTAATGTGTAAAAAAAAACTAAAACAAAAAACTTTAACTATGAATAGTTTATTCAACATTTACTGTGTTAACGTCGACATTTGTCTTCATATATCTGGTTATTTATTTATTTTGATGTTTTCTTCTCAACTTCTTGCTGTATTAGCTAGTGAGCACATTTTTATTGGAAAAATACATTTTATTACTCTTTATCTCTGTATATGTGTATATATACATATATATTCCTGTTTAGTATTTAGATTTTTTTGTGTTTTTGAAGGGAGGATGCTTTTACTGTATTTCAAAAATATAGAAATACAGCTGAAATACAGTAAAAACAGTAAATAACTCTTCTCTATTTTACAATATTTTAAAATGTATTTTTATTCCTGTGATGGCTAAGCTGAAATTTCAGCTTTCAGTGTCACATGAACTTTTAGAAATCATTCTAATATGCTGATTTGGTGCTCAAGAAACCTTTCTTATTAATATTCTTATTAATGTTTTTATTTTGTCAGGATTCTTTGATGAATAGAAAGTTCAAAAGAACAGAATTTATTTAAAATAGATATATTTTTTAATTTATAAATGTCTTTGCTGTCGATTTAATGCATCCTTGCTGAATCAAAGCATTAATTAGTTAAAAAAACCTTAGTGACCCCTTTTGTACAGTAATGTGTGTCTGTGTATATAAAAGACTTGAAGCTGTTTGTCAACCCATTTGAAGGCATAATTATATCCTAATATATATTCAAATGTATTAATTTTGCTTAAGTTAGCACAGTGCAATTTAAATTCTTACAAATACTTTAAAATTCACCTTATAAACTAGAAAATGCATCCGTTTAAAACTGAAGCAGCCTATAGTATGTCTTTTCCCCCATTTTGCGATGCAGAATTATAGCTGCACATGAGAGAACATGAGAGGACGGCGTGCTTGTGCCTTTGCAGTGTCTCACATAACCATTATCTCTGAATTTCAGTGGATTGTAGTTTTCACTGCTCCCACTTGTATTGATGGTCTGTAAAAGGCACTTCCCTTGACACCTACTTGCATCACATCTGTACTTTCGCTTAGATAGTACGCCGGTCTCAAGCTGCAGCAAATATGGCCGCCTGTGGTCGACCTTCAACTCTTCTAGAACGCACAGCCTGGTGAGAGGGTGGGTGAGGGGATTACACCAAAAAAATGGGGGGTTGAGAAAAAGGATTTGAGCTGGGAGATGGGAAGAAAAAGAGGCGAGATGCTTCAAAGAGGAAATGAAGAAGGGAAGAAATCCGAGCAGAGGGAGAGGGAGAGAAATCGAGAGGGAGGGAGGATTGGATGAATGTAAAAAGAGGAGTGGGAAGTGTAGGAACAGGTTCAATGGGTTCATTACTCTTCCATAAGCCAACATGCATAACGCAGTTCGAGGATAATGCTGTGGGCTCTTATGCCTCCATTAGAACGCCATTGTCTTATCGCTGCATGTACGAACATTTGCATAAAATACTGACAAAAGGTTACAACGAGTGCAGAAAATGTACATTTTTGCTTTCTTTTGCTCTGGCAGTCATTTTAAACTGCACATGTGTGTTTTTAAATCTGTTCTCTAAAAAATGATTAGAGATAGATAGATAGAAGGCTCATTTAATCTCAGGAAATGTTTATTTTAAGTAACAAAAATGTTTTGTATGGTTTTGGTTTTAGTTATTTTTATTTCTATCTACGATGGTGATTAAAACCTAAATCTTTTTAGGAGACTGGCTTATTTTTCACATGATGCTGTGAACATGGTTTTTGTCTCATATAAGAAAAAGAAAACAGCTATATATATATATATATATATATATATATACACACACACACACACACACACACACACCCCGCGTGGAGCGTGCGTAATTATTAGGCACGTTGATATTCTGATGATATTTTTTTCCAAGCACATTTTACCAATTCCAAACCACATCAATCTTAGTAACTACTATTAATTTTGTATTTAATAATTTATAAGTGATATATAATTGTCCATGAAGGTTGGAAGTGAAAAACTCCTTATATTCAGGTGTGCAGAATTATTAGGCAGGTTTTCTTTTACAGATAAAATGAGCCAAAAAACAGGTTTAACTCAGACTGAGATGTCAAAAATTATTAAATCCCCATGAAAAATATTCAAAACTAATGCAATACAGAAATTGCAAAGTTAAGGCATGAGCATTGTACAGTGAAATGTTTATTGGGTCAGCGGGGTCAAAAAAAATTTATGAATAAAAAATAAAAAAAAAAACAGGTGGAGAAGAAAAGGCACATGTTAACTGCAAAAGAATGAAGAATTAAGGAGAAGAATTACATGTAAAACCATTAAGAACCATTTAGTCTCCAGCTCCACCATTTTCCAGAACTGCAGCCTTCCTGGAGTCTCCAGAATTACAAGGTGTCAGGTTCTCAGAGACTTTGCTTGGGTAAAAAATCCTAAAAAATTACCCTCACTTAATAAGAATAACATGCTGAAGTATTGTGAAATATAATTTTTTTATAGGCTTTATCGACAGATAAGTTGTGAGTGACTCTTGAACGACCAGCACCACATCCTCTTGTACCACTGTTTTAAGAATCTATCTTCCAGAATCTGGCAGCTTATAGCTTTATGGAGCTTATATTTGGTTTTATGTGTGTAAGCTAATCCATGGCATTATTTCTCTTTATGTTATGTAGTTCACAGACAAAGAAAGTGTTTTAATACCTTTCAACTTGGGCCTGTGTTTAATTTTGGGTGTATGCAGAGCTGTCGTCAGTGAGGGACTCATGGGAACATTGTGACAAGCAGGCCACTGAATGCATTTTTACAATGCCAAGTGTATAGGCGTGAATTGAAGCGACAGCCCTGGGTGTATGGGCAATGGCATGGCTTTGGTTTTCCATATCTGAGCTCTGATAATGTTACTACCCCTCTGCCGTCTTGCCTGGTAATGAAAATAACCCCACAGGTTAGTCCTTTATTACTTTTTTAATATCAAAGCAATATAGATTTACTGGAGATAATGTAGAGGACGGCCCCCCATAAGACTGAAGCAGAGATTATTAAGCAGACTTCTTTGGTAATAAATTAATGATGGGAGATATGGAATTAGGACCTCGGTTTTTCGGTTTTGGGGTTCTAGTCACAGCTGGTTCATGTTCTGTGATTCATTTGCAACATGCTGCTCACAGTCCAAATATAGACTATAGATAAAGTTATAAAAAGCTAGACAACACTATGAATCCAGTTTTCTGGATTCAAATGAATATAAATACACAGACACACAAATAAAAATATACAGATGAATTTCATCTGAGTAATTTTCACAAAAATTAGTGATTTAAAATATATACAGCACCATTTAAAAATTAGGAGTCTGTTAGGTTTTTTAATGTTTTTGAAGGTTGCATTTATTTAGATAAAAATACAGTAAAAATAATTTAAATTGTGCATTAATAGTGATATTGTGAAATATTAGAATGATTTAAAAAATGTTTTCTATTTTGATGTATTTTTAAGGAACATTTCTTCTTATTATAAATGTTGAAAACACTTCTTAATATTTTAATGGACACCATGAAACTTTTTTTTCATGATTCTTTGATGAAAATAAATTTTAAAAGAACAGCATTTATTTGAAATAGAATTTTTGGTAACAATGAAGAAGTTATTACTGTTTCTTTTGATCAATTTAATGTGTTCTTTCAGAATAAAAATATCAGTTTCTTTTATATTATTGATATCATTTCTTTATTTACTGACAATGTGCTAAATGTTCTAAAATAGCACTGCACAGTCAATGTCATTTTTTAAAATAGAAACACAACGTTCGGAATCAGTCTTCATTTCTTTTCTAGCATTATTTTTAGTGAATTGGGCTCTAAAACAATGCAGACAGTGAGTGGAAATAAACAACACTATCGGCTGGTGCAGTGAATTCCCCCATTGTGTTTTTCACTTCTTCAACAGGCTTTACTGCAATTGAAAGTAATTGTCTTAATACTTTGATAAAACCTCAATGGCTTCTGCAGGACAACCCCTCCCCCACCCCAAAAATAAAAAACTTGCAGTTTTGTTCAGTGCCTGTTGTTTTAAAGACGTTGAAAAAGAAAAGGCGTCAGCAATTCTCACTTTAATCTCTGTCTCACCCACTTCATGTCTTCCTTTTCGATTGCTACTAATGGCTGTGCTGTTGTTTGAATCCAGCCTTAAAGAGAGCATAATCATCAGGCTGAGTACGTAATGTATTGTGCTTGTGTTTGTTTGATGCTCCTCTATGCTTCTCCTCCATGCTCGCTAACCCGCAATGAGTCATTTCAAAGTAATTTCTTGTTTTTATGAGTCCGTCGAAGAGAAGGAGAGCTTCCTTTAGAAGTTTTTTCATGGTTTCCTTCTTCAGGTTGCAATTCTTTTTAGCTTATAGAAAAGCATCCAGATGATGCTGTGACACACAGATAGATCGACAGCCCTTGTGCTTTTATGAAAGGGTCAAAAGACACATAAAGGTAATCAATATGGAGAACTGACCCTATCACTGGAGACGTGGCCAGTCAAGCCAAAATCAGTGCCCCTTGATGACCTCACTGGATTGGGATGGCGGGCCACCTCTATTTAACCCGAGGGTGTGTGCGCGCACTGTGACTCTTTTGACGATGATGTTTACACAGTCACCTCTGCTTCTCTTGCTCACACAGGTAAAACAGGACACACAGAGGTGGTTCGTGTGGTCTATGAGCCTGAGAAAATCAACTTTGCACAGTTGCTCAAGGTATTTTGGGAAAGCCACAATCCTACACAAGGTAAAATTTCATTCCATCACACACACAAAATCTTAAAGGGATAGTTTGCTTTTCAAAAATGAAAATTCTGTCATCATTTACTCGCCCTCTTGTCTTTCCAAACCTGTATGACTTTCTTTCTTCTGTGGAACACAAAGAAGAAGTTTTTTTCCTACGCAGTGAACATGAATGAGGAAATGTTGAGCTCTGAAAAGTACCATAAAAGTAGGCCATATGACTTTGTGTGGTATATTTCAAATCTTATAATGAGGTACACACCAAAATATTAGGTCGAAAATCACGTTAGTGTTCATTCATTCAAATATCCTATACATAAAATGTATAAATGGCCAAAATGTATTTTAATATAAGAAAACTTATTTTTTTAATTAAAAAGTACAAAAAATACAAACCTTAAAATGTCAGAATAGATTACAAAATGTACATCAAGGGTCAAAAAAATCTCTATAAGAAATTTATATAAGAATCTTAAAAGACATTTCTGTTGTTGTTTTTTTCTATTTAGGAAAAAATAAACACATTTGTATATAATGGCCAAAAAATATGAGACAATATAAATTAAACTATTTAATGAATAACTAATTCTAGAGAGCTAATTCTTCTAAGTGTCTTCTTTTATGTTTCACAGAAGAAGGTTTTGAGTACAGTAAATGACAAAAATGTCCTTGCTGAACTAAAAATGTTTAGTTCATTATTAGTTGAAACCCAATACAGTACACAATAATTTTTGTTTAGCACAGTGTTAATTAAAGAAAGGCTAAACAGAAAAGGCCATTTAAAAACCTGTAAAAAGAGCAGCCCTTTAACTTAAAACAGTCTTAAGTTCCAGTAGTTTGAGAGGTACGAGAGGCCCATCATGAATTCACAAAGAGGAGAGACAACAGTTTGAGTGGCTGCAATCATGACCAGAGGATTCAGATCGGAGATTAAAGTGTCTCGACCATCCAATCACATTCAGACTGATGGAGATGGCCTGTATAATGCCCTGATTGTGTCTGTGATGATGACTAACACTCGGCTCATTCTTACATGTTCACACTGAAATCATTACGGTTTGGCTTAAGTAATTTAAAGAAAGGCTTTACAGCTCAGAAGTGTTTAAAATAATGTACATTCACATGAGGTAAAGACTCCAGTCCTATCCGGCTTCTTCAGCGTAGTTAATGCCCTCTTCCCATCCAACAAAAAATATCTATGCAGAATCTATGAAGTCATATCTGGATCAACAACAGATAGAACAGAGCTTTAATTAAAATCGCACTCTTCCCAAGATTTCATAACTGGTTGATTGGGAGTTTGTTTCCCAAGAGACTAAAGTACTAATAGATGCAAATTTTGGACCCACAGAAGATGCACTCACTGGCTGAACTGCATGAATATGTCAGGGTTACATGACTTACTTCACTTCTCAGATTAGGTTAACATTGAATATAAAGAAGTAGTTTACCCAAAAAAAACTAAAAATTAATTTGTGTTGTAACCAGATCCTCAAACACCCTGTTTTTAGTATTTATACATCACTGCCCTTTCTTTGATAGGAATGCGACAGGGCAACGATGTTGGGACGACCTATCGATCGGCCATCTACGCGTACACGCAGGAACAGCTCGACCAGGCATTGTGCTCCAAGGATGAATATCAGAAGGTATCCCTCTACTGTCTTTCATATCTCTCCCCTCCATATACAAACAACCCTCAGGTGATCAGTTCGTGGATCAGTGGTTCAAAACTAGTTTGGCTTCAGGATCCAGATATTACATTGGACATCAAGCACCAAAAGCAAAAATGTCCTTGAAAATATTATTGGTTGTCTTGAAAATATTATTGAGATTATAGTGTTTTGGTTCTCAGCACTCTTCAATTGTGTATATAATAATAATAATAATAATAATTTATATATTATATTAAATAAATTATACAAAAATACAAAATGTACTTCAAGGGTCAAAAAAACTCCATAAGAAATATGTATAAGAAATTTCTAATCTTAAAAAATATGTCGGGAAATATGATTTGTATATAATGGCCAAAAGTATGAGGGAATATAAATTAAAATATGTAACTATTAACTTATTGAAAATATGTATTTATGTAAATGGATTTAAAAAGCTATATTAGCACTATATTTTCTGAAAATATTTTTATTTTGCCATATAGGATGCCGCATGAATATGCTGTATTGGAAGATTTTCAATTAATACATTTCCTCAAATTTTTGCAATTTTTTGGAATCAGAACTTTTATTTTTTAGTGTTTGGACTTCAAGCGCCAAAAGCAAAAATGTCCTTGAAAATATTATTGAGATTATAGTTTTTTGGATCTCAGCGCTCTTCAGTTGTATATAATAATAATAATAATAATAATAATAATATATTATATAAAAATGTATAAATTATACAAAAATACAAAATGTACAAGATTACAAAATGTACTTCAAGGGTAAAAATAAAACCTCTATAAGAAATTTCTATAACAAATTTCCATTCTTAAAAGACATTTCTTCAACATATTGTATTGGAAGATTTTAAATTAATAAATTTTAGTCTGTTCCTCAAATTTTTTTTTTGCAATTTTATGGCATCAGAACTTTGACACTTTATTATTTAGTCATTGGACATTAAGCACCAAAAGTGTCCTTGAAAATTTTATTGACATTATAGTTTTTTGAAACTTTATATATTATATTAAAAAATTGTATACATTATACAAACAATATAATATATGAAAAATAAATAATAAAGCAATAAAATAAAAATATAAAATAATAATTATAATTATAATATTAAAAATAATTAGTAATAAAACCATTTTTACATAATTTTTTTGAATATTTATGTGATACGTGATAATTTGTGTGTTAATTTTTTGATATGTGTAAGTATATACACACACACATTGATATATTATTTTAATAACATTTTATAATATTATTTTATTTTAGTGTATTTTAGTGTATTTAGTATATTATTATGTAGTCTCATTACTAGAGTTATTGTTGTTGAGTATTGGAATATTAAAGTAAAAGTGATAATTTCTTCACATCCGCAAGGCGTTTTAAGGCAACAGCCTTAGTATTGTATTTTCCCTCCTGTCCACAATCAGAACAGAACTGCAATCCAGCAGTTGACAACCTCTGCTTTAGAAAACAAAAGCTGCTTGTATCAACGGTACCCTCGTATAATGGTATGCTCACACCTCTGGTCCCCAAGCGGACAGTAAGAAGGGACAGGTGTTGAGGATTACAGCCCTCAACAGTTCTTGCTCTGTTTGATAACCTGCGAATCCATGCCAGATGAAACAGGTTTTCTGCAAAGCAGGGAAATATAAACTTACACATGAAATAGTAATTCTGTTTGTCTCGTAGACAGCTTGGAGAAGGGAGCCTTCAAATCCGTGCACGAGGAGGTTCAAAGCCTTTCGGTGTTGAGTGCGAACGCTGCCATCTGCATTATGCATATATTTTTCTCTAATTGCAGAACGCCTATGTTGTCGAGCCGAAAATTGAGGTTTCTTGGTCTCGGTGGTGCAATGCATTACAAACCTGCATGCAGTTCACGCTAACAACCCCGCCCTTTCCGTCGAAGCGAAGCCTGTTAGAACAATAGAAGCAGAGGAACTGACTGTGGTTCTTACAGGCACTAATCTTCCCTACCGTACCCCTGTAGTCTCATTTTCTTCCTTCAAAACCCTTCTTCCCTCCCCCTTCCCCTTGTGTATGATCATACTTGGGGTTTTTTGGGCCGTTTCTCTTCTCATTCCCTCAGATCAGTCCACAGTCTGAGATGAAATTAGCAGCCGTGCATTCTGTACCTCACCGAAGCAGCCAGTATTCACACTCGGACACATTACGGACGGTGTCGCGTTAGACACATTTGACTATTGATGAGATAACCTTGACTGTCTCATCGTCCCAGTGTCCTTTCTTGCTTTCGTTGCACCTCACATCAGATCTCAGCTGCTTTTGTGCTGATACCAAGGGTTTCTGCAGCCTCTCTTTCTACATCAAAAGAGCCCAAATGAACGGCGCAGTCACTCTTCACTTTTGCCTCAGCCCTCCATTTTGAACAAATGCTGAACACAATATCCAATATCTTTTCCTGTGATATGGTGCATTTGGTATCTCAGCAACTGATTCTTGAAGAAAGGATGGATCTCACTGAACACCGATGAACGACCGCAGACAGACTCACACATGCTCACAAATAAAGTCTTTGCTGTTCGCAATCAAAATGATTTTTTAGAGGCATATTAAGAAGTTTTCTTGCAGAATAGAGACTCTGATTTAATGATTTGGAGATCAGCAACCAAGGGCTCAACAATAAACATTTTTTTTTTCTGCAGGCCATTATTTCACTTAGTTCAGATTTTTACTTGCCACATTTTCGTTGGCCACAAATATGATAAATATATGGTTTTGTTAACAATTGAACTATGCAAATTTATATAAATAAAAAATGAAGGAGTAGAGGGATAAAGAATATATATATATATATATATATATATATATATATATAATACATAAAATGTATCAAAAATAAAATAAAAATACAATCTTTCCATGAATCAGTTGCTGAGATAGCAAATCACAGGAAATGATTTTTGGATATTGCATTCAGCATGTCTTCAAAATTGAGCGCATGAGGCATGAGTGAAGAGAGATAAATATTAGTGCTGTTAAACGATTAATCGCGATTAATCGCATCCAAAATAAAAGTTTTTGTTTACATAATATATATTTGTGTACTGTGTATATTTATTATGTATATATAAATACACACTCATACAGTATATATTTTGAAAATATTTACATGTATTTATATGTATATTTTTATATTTACATCATTTATATTATATATAAATGTATTTAATATACAAATATAACATATTTTTCTTAAATATATACATGCATGTGTTTGTATTTATATATACATAATAAATATACACAGTACACAAATATATATTATGTAAACAAAAACTTTTATTTTGGATGCAATTAATCGCGATTAATCGTTTAACAGCACTAATAAATATATCATTCATTTGCACTCTTTTAAATATATATATATATATATATATATATATAAATGATATAAGTATATCATTTATATAAAATTGGCTCCAAACTCGACATTAGATCATTATTTTTTTTTTCTGCAGCCAGCCCATTATTTCACTTAGTTCATAGTTTTACTTGCCACATTTTCACTGGCCACACAGATGCAAATATGATAAATATCTGGTTTAGTTAACAATTTAACTATGTAAATTTATCAAATTGGCTCCAAACTCGACTTTAGACCATCATTAATGTTGAGTCCTGTCCACTGAAGTGTCTAAATGAAGGAACTGTCTCTCTTTTCTAACACACAGTGTTGGGACCCTGGGGATGAGAAAAGGGGGGGCAGGCCTCAGAGCGGGAAAAGCATATGGGTGCGATTTGTTTTTTCACGCAGCACTGGCTCCAGCTGATGATGACTCCCAGTGGTCTGCACCATTGGCCTCTGACTTTCTGATCAGCTTCCTACTTCCAAAATCAGACACTTTTTAAAATCATATTTGGAATTATACAGAGTTTTAGTCTTAGATGCTGAGTGGTTATTGCATTTTATCCCATAGAGGCCACCTATTAACCTTAGTTTATGTGTTAGGGACTATATCTACTAGCAGATGGATTCTGCTGTATGAATTTGCATAATAAAATAATATTTTTATCCTGTTTTGTAAAAGCCTTTTGTTTCTTATTGCTTTGGCAGAGCAGCGTTTTTGCTCAGAGAATATTCCAATGTTAATTGCTTTGTTTTCTTGCCCTGAAATTTCATGGACAAGGGTTCTGTTAATGACTGGAATTGAGAGCCACTCTATGGCCCTCTAAAATAGTTCTGTTTTATAAAAATAGGGTGTGAAGAGATGTTTTTTCCCCTTGGAAAATGGATACTTTTCAGTTTGGCATGTTGCACGGTTGAATTCATGTTCATAGAAAAGTGGGATTTTGCAGCAGTGTGGTCATTTAAGACATTCAAAATTACTGTAAACCACTAGTGCTGCTTTTTAATGGTAGATATTAACCCTCATGTTCTGTTTGTCCTGTTCAAGCCTTTTCCTATCTATCTATCTATTTATCTATCTATCTATCTATCTATCTATCTATCTTTGTATTTGTATTTTCTTGCTTTGGTCAAACAGAAGCAACATTGACTGTATTGGATAACAGTGTCATTTCTTGGCTTGATTAGGTCAGAGGAACTTGTTAAAACAATCTGAGCTGAAAAAAGCCTTTTTTTTTTAGACATATACCATGGAGTCTCTAGGAGTCCGAACATATAGCCTGCAAAGGCAATTTCAACAGGACACACATGAAATATGTCCTGCAGCACTCTCTTCTAGCTGCTCAGATGAATAAGACAGAAGTTTCTGAAGGCTGCATGCTATCAAAGAAGCTTTTAGCTGCACAAGGCTCTGCATTTCTCATTGTGTTTGTTCCGAAACGCCTGCAGACTCACACACTCCCTCTACTGGCCACTTTTTATCTGCGTTTCCCCTTTCTCTTTATCTCTCTCTCTCTCTCTCTCTTATTCGCTCCATCCTCCATTGTCTGCTGTCTCTCTCTCTCTCTCCACCCACTCCACCCCCTGCCAAGCCATCTGCGCTTCGGCAGGCCCTGTCTCCATGGCAACAAGGGAGGCCGCGCAGCCTTCTATTGGCCCGCTGCCCAAACGGAGAGGCTGCCGGGGGTCGAAGGTCGTCTGTAGAGTGCTGCCTCACCGGTGTTCTAATCAGCTGTTGACCCCTAGCCACAATGAAATGAGTGTCAGAAGGCAAGGGGTTAATAAAGCCTGGTCTGACTGGCAGCTGGGTCCATTATGAGTGAGGGACAGGAGAGGGAGACCGGTGAGGGGGGGGTTGGAGGATGCTGGAGATGAGGGACTCCGATCTTGGGTTGGGGGCCCGTCTGTGTTGCGTAAGGGAAGATTTGATGTCACCATAAATCATGTCTGCAAGGGTGGAATGAAAGCTGTGGCTTTTTTAGGACTATAGCGCCTGGTTAGAGTGAGGGATGTTGGAAATTTGGAGGGCTACTGTATCTGTTGTGGGGCAATAGTGCTGGATATGATTTCACTCAGTGTAAAATTAAATTACTTTAACACTGGCTTTTACTGTGTGTTAATACTACTGTTAAAAGTTTGCGGTCGGTAAGGTTTTTTAATGTTTTTGAAAGAGTCTCTTATGCTCACCAAGGCTGCATTTATTTGATCAAAAATACTTTAAAAACAGTAATATTGTGAAATATTTGTACAATTGAAAATAACTGTTTTAATATGTTTCAAATTCTAATTTATTCCTGTGATGCAAAGCTGGATTTTCAGCATCATTACTTCAGTCTTTAGTGTCACATGATCTTATAGAAATCATTCTAATATACTGATTTGATGCTCAGGAAGCTATTATCTATTATCAATGTAGAAAACAGTTTTGCTGCTTAATATGTTTGTGTAAACTGTAACAGATTTTTTTCCTTTCAGTAGAAGGTGAAAGTGGTATGTATATGAAGAGTTTATTTGCAAAAACAGATCAAAAATCATGTTTTTTTATTGTGCTATCATGTTTTTATTGTTTTATTGTGTTAGCTGTATTTTTAAAGTTATTATTATTTAATCACAACAACCCAACTGAAGTTTGATTTGATATGAATTGGAATATTGGAATGCAGAATAAAAAAACATGATTTTTGAAAATGTTTAAAAATGGAGTCATCTGTTTTTGCATATAAACTCTTCATATATGCACATACACACTTATCTTACATTAGTGAATCAATCATTCAGACTGGTTTCATTGATTCATTAAATATCTGACTCAAAGGAATGATTCAATGATTCATTTATGAATTAGACTTTCTGACATTTATGAATTAGATTTTCTGAAAGTGAATAATGAATTTTACTCTGTTCCTCACAAAACTATCATATTCATCTTACATTTTATGTTCCATTATATTTGTGAAAAGTAGATAATAATTAGAATTTTATTTCTAAGAAGCATGTTGTAGTTTCACAAGGCTTGTAATGTCAAATTAAACTGTAAAAGTGTTAACACTGTTACCTTTCTGAAGGCATAATTATATACCAGCATATCTTAAAATGTGTTAATTTTGCTTGACATGGCAAAATGCAAATGACTAAAACTGTATGAGAGAATGTTTAAAATCTTGTAAAAATATCCGTACTAACTGGAAAAGGCAGTCGCTTCACAGAGTTGACCCACTTGTTTTTAGCTGCCAAGGTTTTACCCCGAGAAGTAAAATTGCCATTCTTCAGTGGATATTTTCCATCACTCCAATAAGAATGTTCTAGCGTGCAGATGTAGACTTGGCACAGTATACAATTTTGCACATTATGTTGGTATTTTTAGTCTTGAGCCACCAAAAACAATCAAATACACTTGCAAGTAGCAATTCACAGAAACATGCAGGTGTAAGAAACTGCTGTAGTTTTCTGGAAGTCTGTTGGCTTGCATTCACAGTTTTACATACATTTCACATGTTCCAAAAGATGATAGGCGTTTCATAAGATTTTAGAATACACAGTACTAACAGCAAATTTCATGTGGAAATGTATGGCTCCTTGGGGCAGATTTGTTCCCCATGAGAAGAGTGACTCTTGTGTGATATTAAAGTCTTTAGCTCAAACGGAGTAGAATATTGTGAATTTAACCATCTAGTTGCTAGGCAACCATCCATTCCATCCATCCCATAATTACACAAAATGCAATTAGCCACAGACCCTTCACGCATGCAAAGTTCATTGAGTTTCACCATAGGGATAAGAAGTTCAAAGCGAAGAATATTAATAATAGACCAGTGCCAAAACGAGAGGTTTTTTCTACTCTGCTTAGCAGATCTACAAATCTGGCTTCGCTGGAACCTTGTATTTGAAGTCGCATTTCTCATAGACATTAGTGTTACTTTAATATTACATATCTTAATAGTTTTTTAATTCATATTTTGAACTACCTGTTATTTTTATACTTTCAATTTTCATTTGAATTTTAGTTACATTTTTTAAATAGAACTATTCATTTTTTTAAAAAAATATTATCTTTATTTCAGTTATTTTTAAAAATTTTATTTCCAAAGTTTACTAATTTTGCAGTTAGTTTTTCATCTAATATTTTATTTTGTTTCAGCTTTACTTCAATTAACAAAAATGTTTTCATAGTTTTAGTTAACGATAATAACCCTGATAGACGCTGCAGCTTGCCACCAAATTCTGCTCTCATTTTAGCCCGATATCTGCACACATTTACACCACTGACCTGCTCTAGCGTCCTCGTTCAGATCGCCTTCCGGCTGATTCTCAAAGCAAAACATGAATGTCATAAGCTAGCAGCACTTTGCTCTAAGAGCACACCATATTAGTGCAGAGAGTGATGATCACTCAGGGTTTAAATGAAGGAGATTTGCTGTTATCGACCTCGGCGAGATTGTTCGATATTCAGTATCCTGGTCATACCCTTTCTGTTTCGTTTATGGGCTGTTAATTGGCGGACACGGTAGCATCATTCTGCGTAGCATCATATTGCTACATAAAATGCTGGTAAAAGTAACCACAAGGGGGCAGTGTGTCCTATCTACAGGGGGCAGCGCTCCATCCGTCTGCCCCCTTGCTTTTATGCTCATTTACTCTCAATCACTTTCTCTCCTTCTCTCTGTCCTCACGTCTCAAGAACTTGGTGTGGCATGTTCCCATCTATTAGCATCTCAATTAAGGGCTAACAAAAGACAGGTTTTTCCCTTCCGAGGCCTCCACATGTGTGGTTTACCTAGTCTCCGTGTGCCCTGAGCAAAATCCAGGAGATTGACTGCACTCCACCAATTACACCTCCCCATCAATGTCTGCAAGAAATCACAATGGCCTTAATTAGCAACTGCAGCCTCAGTCTATTACACGCTAGCGCAGTAAAAGCCCAGTCGCACCTTCGCCACCAGTCTCCCATGGATAATGCTGTAATTACGAGGGAGGAGGTGTATCGGAAGTGGCTTTTTTACTTTCATTCTGTGGCCTTCCAATGACGGCTAACTGATTTTTAAAGGAACAGTTCACCCAAAAAAAAAAAAATCTTCCATTATTTACTCTCGTGTCATTCCTTGTGTGGCTTTATTTCTTCCAGGGAACAAAAAAGGGGCATTTTGAAGAATATCCCAACCGCATGATCAATATATTAGTTAGCAAATGAAGATAGAAGCTGAAAAACTCCAAAAAACCCACCACAAAGGAATCATAAAAGTGATCCATATGAATTGTGCATAATATTCTAAGGGCCAGATTTACTAACATCTTTACAAACTGTCTTTTGGCGTTAAAATAGTATCATCAGGATTTACTAAAAAGCTGAAAAGGCACGTTATTTTTGTGCCTGATCTTATTGAATATGCATTTGTAGGAGTTTCCCTTTCGGACACAAAATTTACGGGAGAAGAGTATTAAAATGAATCACGCAACGCGATTTAGTAACGTTTATGTTCGTCAAATTACTGGTATTTGCGCTATTATTTAAAGCCCAAAAAAGCATGTCTTAAAGCAGGCACTGATTTTCGCTGTTCTTGGTAGATTGCGCTGGTCATTATGGAAATGATCTGGCTGCTGTTCTTTAATGTGCGCATTGTCAGTAAATCACAGGCAGAATTTTCCCCTCTCATCTGCGCT
This sequence comes from Tor tambroides, assembly GCA_021397915.2. Classification (NCBI taxonomy): domain Eukaryota; kingdom Metazoa; phylum Chordata; class Actinopteri; order Cypriniformes; family Cyprinidae; genus Tor; species Tor tambroides. The sequence continues at coordinate 23,728 of JAFVLL020009371.1, read as the reverse complement.
TTTATGGAACTGCGCTCTAATGCTAATTTGCCCTGTTTAGTAAATACAGGTGCATCTCAATAAATTAGAATGTCGTGGAAAAGTTCATTTATTTCAGTAATTCAGCTCAAATTGTGAAACTCGTGTATTAAATAAATTCAATGCACACAGACTGAAGTAGTTTAAGTCTTTGGTTCTTTTAATTGTGATGATTTAGGCTCACATTTAACAAAAACCCACCAATCTCAACAAATTAGAATACTTCATAAGACCAATAAAAAAAAAACATTTTTAGTGAATTGTTGGCCTTCTGGAAAGTATGTTCATTTACTGTATATGTACTCAATACTTGGTAGGGGCTCCTTTTGCTTTAATTACTGCCTCAATTCGGCGTGGCATGGAAGTGATCAGTTTGTGGCACTGCTGAGGTGGTATAGAAGCCCAGGTTTCTTTGACAGTGGCCTTCAGCTCATCTGCATTTTTTGGTCTCTTGTTTCTCATTTTCCTCTTGACAATACCCCATAGATTCTCTATGGGGTTCAGGTCTGGTGAGTTTGCTGGCCAGTCAAGCACACCAACACCATGGTCATTTAACCAACTTTTGGTGCTTTTGGCAGTGTGGGCAGGTGCCAAATCCTGCTGGAAAATGAAATCAGCATCTTTAAATAGCTGGTCAGCAGAAGGAAGCATGAAGTGCTCCAAAATTTCTTGGTAAACGAGTGCAGTGACGTTGGTTTTCAAAAAACACAATGGACCAACACCAGCAGATGACACTGCACCCCAAATCATCACAGACTGTGGAAACTTAACACTGGACTTCATGCAACTTTGGCTATGAGCTTCTCCACCCTTCCTTTAGGACCTTGGTTTCCAAATGAAATACAAAACTTGCTCTCATCTGAAAAGAGGACTTTGGACCACTGGGCAACAGTCCAGTTCTTCTCCTTAGCCCAGGTAAGATGCCTCTGATGTTGTCTGTGGTTCAGGAGTGGCTTAACAAGAGGAATACGACAACTGTAGCCAAATTCCTTGACACATCTGTATGTGGTGGCTCTTGATGCCTTGACCCCAGCCTCAGTCCATTCCTTGTGAAGTTCATCCAAATTCTTGAACTGATTTTGCTTGACAATACTCATAAGGCTGCGGTTCTCTCAGTTGGTTGTGCATCTTTTTCTTCCACACTTTTTCCTTCCACTCAACTTTCTGTTAACATGCTTGGATACAGCACTCTGTGAACAGCCAGCTTCTTTGGCAATGAATGTTTGTGGCTTACCCTCCTTGTGAAGGGTGTCAATGATTGTCTTCTGGACAACTGTCAGATCAGCAGTCTTCCCCATGATTGTGTAGCCTAGTGAACCAAACTGAGAGACCATTTTGAAGGCTCAGGAAACCTTTGCAGGTGTTTTGAGTTGATTAGCTGATTGGCATGTCACCATATTCTAATTTGTTGAGATAGTGAATTGGTGGGTTTTTGTTAAATGTGAGCCTAAATCATCACAATTAAAAGAACCAAAGACTTAAACTACTTCAGTCTGTGTGCATTGAATTTATTTAATACACAAGTTTCACAATTTGAGTTGAATTACTGAAATAAATGAACTTTTCCACGACATTCTAATTTATTGAGATGCACCTGTATGTCCCTATAGTCATATGATAGTTTTGCTTGTGGAACAGACTAAAATTCTTTATTCACTTTCAGGAAATGTGAGTCTGTTTCATAAATGAATCATTCTTTGGAGTCAGATTTTTAATGAATCAATGAAACAGTCTGAATGATTCATTCACAAATAAGAGCGATAAATGTAAAATTAAAAATGTATAAATGATATGTTACATTTCTTGTTAAATATAATCCTTTAAAAAAATAGTAAAACTGTTTTCAAAAATGTTCATGACATGAACCATTGTTGTTTTGTAGTACCCTTTTTTTATTGTTTGTGTCAAATGTTATATTTTTAGGCATACACATACAACTGTGCTATAGAATTTGACACAATTCACTAGTTTGCCGCAGTGTTATTTTAGTATTATTTACAGTTTAATTTTCATGTAGGTAATTTTTTTCTACTAATCTTGCTATGTACTTTTTGTATTTTTTTTAACCTTTATAATATAACTATAAGTTTTATTTATTTATATTTATATGATTCAGTTTTAGTTTTAATTTATTTTAGTTATTTGTTTTCCAGTCATTTTAGTTCTTCAACCTTTACTTATTTCAGTTAGTTCCCAAGGCATCATTTCAGTTTAAGATTTTAATTTAATATTTATTTTATTTCATTTCAGCTTTATTTCAATTAACAAAACTGTTTATAATAGTTTTAGTTAATGATAATAACCCTGGTTTGGCAATACCAGTATATTTTGCCATCAAGAGTCCATGCCAATGTTTTTGACAACTACAAGAGCAGACAGACAGAGAAAGTGAAAGAAACACATCGAGCGAGAGAAACGACGGGCCAGATCAGACTGCAGTAGACTGATAAGAGTAAATGGAATGTGGAAGGAGGCTGAGTATTTTCTAGGTCTCTCCATCCGTGTGAGGTGTCGAACGTACCTGAGTCTCATTATAGAGTGTGTGTCTGTGTGTGTGACTGCGGGCCATGCGTGGGCTAATTAGCTTTTCCCCTGGCCGCTCTGCGACCGCTCCCGTTATTTCCTGACCAGCTTGCCAGGCCGGCACCCCCTCTTCCCCTCCCCCATGTGTGGCTGTTCTAAATGGAGACTCAATGCATGCTGCTCACCGACATCCTAATGTACCCGACCAGTTGGTTTAACAAACACAGCGCTGCCAACCATCTGCCGGCCAAATCTGTCTTGAAATTGCTTTAGTAACAAACTGAACTTTCTTTGCTCAGTGCTGCTCTCGCTTCCTGCGTCCTGCCTTCCTCAGTGTGCCGCTCTCTGCTCCTCAACCCGACCCTCTGTCCTGCTCCTTACAGATGACCATTGTCATTTTCTCTTCTTGTCTAAACTCATTTTGGTTTATTTTATCTTATTTTTTCCTGTCATGCATGTTCTTGTCTCTAACAATTGTCATTTATTGCTCTTCTCTTCTCTTCTCTTCTCTTCTCTTCTCTTCTCTTCTCTTCTCTTCTCTTCTCTTCTCTTGCCATAGTTATCTTTTCTCATCTTTCTTTTCTCATCCTGTCTTGTCTGTTTTCTAACAATTGTCATCAGTTGTCTTCTTGTTTAATCTCATCTCTTCTTTTGGCTCATCTCATTTGTTTTATTGTTTTGGTCTCTTCTTTTCTCATCCTCCCTTACAGTGTTTTACATTTCTACATTAGTTTTGTAATTTTTTTGTCAACATTTTTGTCAAACTGTAGTAAAATTGACTAAAATAAATATATAATTATAACTATAAATATATATAAATATACATTTGAAGAATAATACATGTTGAGGATATTTTTGTCAAAAGACAAAAATTTTAAAATTTGTAACGTCCAAACAAAATCTGAAAATGTGTTTAAATTTAATTGACTAATTATGTTTAAATATTTGGTTTAATTTTGCACTTTTTCCTAAACTGATATTTTTTTCAAAAAATTTTTTTTTGATGATTAAAAATAGATACTATTTTAGCCAAATTTGAGTAAAAATAGCTAAAATGAATGAATATGACAAAATATTGATCAAAAAAAAGAGAAAAATACCATTGTTTTTTTTCATTGTTATCTCATCTCGTCTCATCTCATCCACTGTTAATGTCTTTCTAAACAAAAATGATGAATTAACACAAATTTTTAACATTTGAAAAACAAATATATGAAACAGACAAACAATAGAAAGTATATGTTTAAAATGAATAATGCAATATAAAATATTTGGTTTAATTTTGAACTTTCTCATTAATTAAAATGTTATTTACATAACTAAAATTAGATTCCAATGTAGTCAAACTGTAGTTAAATTGAATATGACATGACAAAATTTAATGGATATTTTTTGTCACCATACAAAAACTATGACTAAAACCTAAAACTGTAAAAATGAATTTCACTTCTCTTATCGTCTCTTCTCCTGCTGTATTTTACACCTCATAGTTTGACACATTGCATCTCATAAAGCGATTCTAGCACGTCCAGGGAAACTGTATGATTATTTACCCCCCAAACTGAAAGCTTCAGAGAACATTTATGCCTACAGTCCAGCATAACAGAACTACTGTTTCCAGATCAGATGGCTGGGTCTTTATGAGTTTGCCTTCCCTGTTTACCATCTGACCACTGATCCTCCCGTCCCATTTCCTCCCCTCGCTGTACTTCTAGCGGGTGCAGACAATCCAGGTTTCATTTTCCTTCATCATGATATCCTCAAGAGACCTCAACAAATGCTATAGAACAGATTTTTGGCACAGGCGAGCACATAGCCCTAAACATCATTATGGACAGGAGCACAGAGCTGCCAGGAAATGAACGGTGCCACCTTCCTCACCAGCTATGCCAGTCTCAGTGCCAGCAGATGCGTTCTCAAAGACACAGACCCTGATCTCAAGGGCAAACCCAACACAATCACACAAAAACACATGTGTGCACTCTGAAGCGAACCACTTTTAACCCTACGATGCATAAATACCTCCACCCTTAGAATCCATGCGTATGCTCTATAACACTGCTTATTTTGTCATAGAAAAAAATGTAGGCATGGTTTATTTGACGCATTTCGCCTCAACTTCATGTCATTCCATACCTGAATGACTTTATTTCTTCTGTGGAACACACAAAAAAAGATGTTTTGATGGATGTCTACAGGTTTTTCGTCTATACAGTGTTCTTTTTGACCTCATTTATAATTGTATAGACAAAAACAGTTCAACATTCATAGTGAACGTCAGTAACGCTTTATTTTTATGGTCCACTTTAGACTTGGTCCTACAAACTATAAGTAACTTTGTAACTACATGTCAACTAACCCTCATTAATTTGCAACTACATGTCAACCAACTCTTATTAGAGTATTAGTAGACTCTCTGCTTAATATCTGGTAACACTTTATTTTGATGGTCCCCCAATAGACATTCTACTGACTATAAATAACTTTGCAAGTACGTCAACATATTCTACTAACCCTAACCCTGTCCAAAGTGCTTAATTTGTAAATCAGAAGGTGTCAAAGCGGCCAGAGGTCCCAGAATGCACACAAAACGTACTAAAATAACATGACGTACTTGAATCCCCACTTACCAAGCTGTGTGGCTCACAGGCTTTAATATGAAATTCTATAAATGTCGTGGCAATAATTAGTAGTAATTTTAGGTTACTCACATTTATTTAAGTAAATGATGACAGAATTTTTACATTTCTACATTAATTTTGTAATTTTTTGTCAACATTTTTGTCAAATGGTAGTAAAATTTGAATTAAATTTAAATTTGAAGAATAATGCATTTCGAGGTTATTTTTGTCAAAAGACAAAAAATCTTCTGTTTTTAAATTTTTAACATGTCCAAACTAAATCTGAAAATGTTTAAATTCATTTAAAATTAAATTATTATTTTTTTTAAATTAATTTTAAATTAATAGATTAAGAATGTTCAAATATGTGGTTTAATTTGAAAAGTTTAACACTTTTTCATGAACTGATTTTTTTTCAAATTATTTTTGATGATTAAAATAGATGCTATTTTAGTCAAATTTCAGTAAAAATAGCTACAATGAATGAATGACAAAATATTGATCAAAAAAAATGATAAAATACCATTGTTATTTGTTCTTTTGTCAGTTATCTCATCTCATCCATTGTTAATGTCAGTCTTTCTAAACAAAAATGATGAATTAACACAAATTTGTAACATTTGAAAAAGAAATATGTGAAACAACAAAATATTTGGTTTAATTTTGCACTCTCATCAATTAAAATGTTATTTTTATAACAAAAATTACATTCCAATGTAGTCAAATTGTAGTTAAACTGACTTGATGAAATATTGACTAAATTTAATGGATATTTTGTAAAAATTCATTTCACTTGACATTTCGTTTGACACATTGCATCTCATAAAGAGATTCTAACACGTCCAGAGAAACTGTATGACTGTTTACACCTGTGTAACATTTATTTAAGTAAATGATGACAGAATTTCCATTTTTAGATGAAAAATCTGTAATTTGTGTTTGTACTGTAAACAAGTGACCTCAGTCCTGGAGATGAATGTCTTTATGAATGAATGCTTCTACACAAAGACCTGTAACTCATTTTTATGTGCAAAAAATTGGGTTGCATCAATGAATGAATGGAAGAGGTATTAAAGAATTAGTTAACCCAAAATTAAAATTCTGTCATCTTTTACTTTCCCATCCTCATATACTGTATATGCACCATATGGATGAAAGTTTTGGGACGCACCTGAGCCATGCAGTGTGCATTTACAAACATTTGTGAAATAACTAGGTTGTTCTGAAGAGCTGAGTGAATTCAAGCATGGCACCATGAACTGTTATTAAAGAAAAAGAGTTGCATGACGTTTCTTTAGAGATTTATGCCTTTATTTTCCACTGTAAAAGATAAAAACATTAAGGTTTGGAGGATGGAAGTGAACTATTCCTTTAAAGGGATAATTTGGAGTATGTGTATATCACCTCGAAAAGCATTTAGTCTTTGCCTCTAATATTCCTCTTGCTAATTCAATACTAGCTTTATGACACCTAGCTTTTTCCTGCCCTCTAATTTTACAGTTTCCCTTCTTCTGTCTGAAATTGCTTCACCATAAAATAAGGCTCCTTATCTCTGACTCTCACATTTTTTCTTTTTTTGCTTAACCAGGACATGCAGGTATTTGCATACCAAATGACTGCTCTGTCTGACACGCAAATTAATTAGTCTGAATTTTATGCATTTAGCAGTGTGCAAACAAAACACAGGAACATGTCACCAAACAGCTCAGCACCACGCCACCTACTCCACTGCATGTTTCAGAGATGACTCTGTAATCATTTCACTCCTGACATTTGAGATTTTTTTAGCATCCAAAGCACGAGGCCTCATGTCTTTTGTTTGAAGTCCTATTTTTAAAAGCACCTTCCTAATTTTTTGGTTAATCACAATGCGGATTGAATTCGTTTCTAATCCCGATTTGAATTGTGTGATTCGAATAAAAGCTAAAACATCATTTGAGTTCATGCAGAACCAAAATAATGGTCACTTGCATTTTATCCCAAGTCAAACGAACTGACATGTCGCATGTGGTCAGCGTTGACATCATCCATCACGGTGTCCCTCAGAGTGAAGCTAAAGGTCTTTGTCTTCATTCTTTGAACTAAGCAGCCTGTGCATGGGGTCATTAGAATCAGGCCCCGTGCGTTTGTCTGCGGATCGTGTTTGTCTAGCCTCTTTGTTCTGGAGGACTCTGGGTCCCTGTAGGCTGACGACCCCCTTTCTGAAGGCACATGACTTGAGCATCACTCATGGGTGGGGTGAACCACATGCTCCCTGGAGGCAGAGTGACCCCTGACCACAGGAGGCATGTGGCATAATGAAGATCTGATTGAATAAGTGGACAAATGAATAAAAGATAGAACTGCCATGCAGAGAGAAACTCTCATCCAGCCAGTGTGGCTTTCTCTCTTTGTGTCTGCTGATTGAAGTAGATCTATCTTACAGACGGGCCCCACTAAAAAAACAGAAGCGTATGCTGTCCACACTAGACACGACTGATGACGCATCGCAACGGTTTTCAGTCTGTCTACACTGGAAGCATCGAACCTGTCTATCCATCTATCATTCTTTTTATAATTCTATCTATTTGTTTTTAAATAATATATAAATAATTTTTTTTTTCAATAAGATAGAGGAAATAAAGTAGGTGACTGTCAAATGAAACTGCCACAATGGATGCTTCCAGTCTAAACCGCTTTATTAAATATAAAAGGAGGGATTTAGTTCTGTGTTTTATTAATACACAAAGACAGGAATTAAACTAAATAGACTTGGTTAAATAACTTTGTTCACCTCACTATTTGATTCCCACTGATTTCATGTCAAAGCATTCAGCGTTTCTACCTGTGATTTGTTCCATGTTTGATTCATATAAAAACGACTCTTCCTCGGAGAATGAAACGATTTGCTGGTTTTGAATGGCCGTCTCGACATCAAGGCCACTCAAGGAGCTCAAGGACAAAAGGATGAGGTGAACAATAACGACAGACCAGAGACCCTGAGCCAGACTGAGAAGCTCAATTGTAGGCTAGAGACAGGCTGAAACAAAAGGATAAAGAGAATAAACCTGGCGACATCTCTTTGCTGTTTATTCATTTGCCCTCACAGCAGTTTCAAATCAAAGAACCGGACATTATTTACATTCCTTGTGCTCAGCAGCTATAAAAAAATGAATATTCTTCAAGGAATTAAATAATTGCATTCCGCGAGATAATTTGAATGTTGTTCTCCACAACAAAGCCATATAAAGCTCAGTAAATTCTCCACAGAGAAAGGAAAGCGGTAAACAATAGCACAAATAAACCTGAGATCTTACAGTAGCTGCATTCCAATTTGCTTCATATCTGTACTATACAGTGTGTGTGATTACGTTAGGTTAGTGTAGCCTAGCTCATAGTACTTGAAAACTGTTTTTTTTTTTCAGTAATATTGAGAAATATTATATATATATATATATATATATATATATAATTTAATTTTTTTTTTTTAAATGTAATTTATTTCTGTGATGGCAAATCTGAATTTTCAGCATTACCTCAGTGTCTTCAGAGTCACATAATCCATCAGAAATCATACTAATATACTAGTTTGGTTGTTAAGAATAATTTCTGAGCACTAACTGTATTCTGATAATTTTTTTTAGTATTATTTGATGAGTAGAATGTTCAAAAGAAATTACTTTTTTTAATATTGTAAGTCTGTACTGTCACTTTAATGCATCCTTACTGAATTAAAGTATTAATTTCTTTCTAAAAAGATGGCGCCAATTAGATGTTCTTGCAGTTGTATGACAATAGAATGTGTAGTGATACAAGAGGCACGATAGACCAATCAAAATCAAGTATTCCAGACCGAGTATAATAATAGTTCCTGTTTTCTAAATGAATCTGATAAATTAAACTCGTCTTAACGTTCTCCATAATTACAGGGTCTTGGCTCTCAGCTCTGCTGTGTTTTCAGGGAGGTTCTTGCTTCAGCTGTTCATATCTGTGTTCCAAAAGGTAGAAATGGAAATTGACAACTTGATATGCCATTATCAGTAAATTGGTCATATCCCCCTTCTCTCTGATAGCACAAAACCATGCCACGCTGCCCAACAGCACGTCTCCTTGGTGACTGTTCCTGCTAATAGCTGCACATGTGTTGGAGTGGGAGCTGGTGATGGTATGTTGATGGGTGGAGCCAGACCCTGTGCAGGGCATCAGAATGCTGGGATTTGCTGCATTTGGCCAATGCCAGCTTGGCCAGCTGCCGGTTGGCACTTGCACGCTGAGAACGGTGGTTGATGGTACAGACCTGGAGTACTTATGCTGTGTTATTTAGCCAGTGTGAAGGCATTGCTAGGCCTTGTCAGGTGGGTTTACTGACTCAAAACAGAAAGAGATAAGAGAGCAAACAGGAGAGAACCAGCAGAAGCTACACTCAGGTGTTCACTAGGGCAAAATTCTTTCAAAAGGTACTAATATGTACACTTTAGGTACTAATATGCACTCTTTACACTCTTAAAAATAAAGGTTCTTTATTGGCATCAATGGTCCTAAGAAGAACCTTGAACATCCATGGAACCTTTCAAAAGCAGAAAAGGTTCTTTATAGTCGAAATAGGTTCTTTAGATTTTTAAAATGTTCTTCAAAATGGTTCTTTTAGGAACTGTTCACTGAAAGGTTCTTTGGGAAACAAAAAATGGTTCTTCTATGGCATCACTGCAAAAACACCCATTTGGAACCTTTATTTTTAAGAGTGTAAGGTTAAATAAGGTACAAAGGTGTATCTTTTTAAAGATCTTCACACCGTTGACAGCTTTTGTACCTTTTTTTTCTGAGAGTGTAGATACATACAATATTGATTTTTATATGGTTTTTTATTGCACTAAACAATGAATTATTATTATATATTTTTTTATAATAACAAAAATGACCCACAGTTCAGTGAGAGAGTCAACTGTGAATTTAGTATCAGCTTTGAATTATTCACTGATTCAGTGGGTCTGATTCAAAACCTGTTTAATGAGTCACTAAAAATAAACTGGTTCTTTTGTTTGAGAATTGGACATTGTGACACGCTGTGTTCATTGTTATGTGCAGGAAACACTCTAAATAAATACCTATTTAGATATATATATATATATATATATATATTTATATGTGTATATATATATATATATATATTAGAATATCTGGCTATCTATAAAAGAAATATCTCAGAAGTCAGAAGTGTCCACAGAAAAAGATCACTATGGCTGGTCTGGTTTAACTAAGTTAAGCTTAAGCTTATCCAGAAACATCATTCCACCAGATAGACCATCGCCAAATTATTTTTTCTAAGTACAATAAATCAGCCTGGGCCAGCATGGAAATAAATGCTGGTCTTGTCGGCAGATCTCAATTTTTAAAATTTTAAGTGTTTTCTTCAAATTCCGTGACATTGTGGCAACCTCAATTTTCTGCACAGGATGAAATTTTTCATCTGGTAAAAGCAGGCACATTTTGCCCACATGCCTTCCAGTTGAACCTGTATTAATTTGTCTTCACTGGCGGAGCTCCCTGTGGCCCCTTAGGGCACCTGATGGATGGATGGATGTACAGGGTTTGCTAGGACTTTATAAAAAAGACAGGAAGACAGAGAGAGAGATGATATGTCTGTACCTAGCTCCTGTCTCCTGCAGCTGCTCCTAACAGGTGCGTAACTGCTTCTTGCCAGATGGTCAGCAAAATGTGGTAGTTGGCAGGTTCCTTCACAGAATCAACCCTCCCTCTCACACAGGCATTGAGATGCAGAGATGGAGAGAAAGGGTTAGAGAATGGGAAAGGTTGGTGACAGAAAAAGTTGCTAAGCGCTATTGCAAGCAATTTTTCAAAACTAGGTGTTTTAAAACTAGGTGCAGAAATGGTGCTTTTCAGTGTGTAATTTTGCACTAAGCGTGTCAGGTGTCACAGTGTCAAAAATTGAGAGAGTTGTACACACTTTTTTTTTTCCCCCAAAGATGGGAAAGGCAGAGGACTCGAACAATAAGCCAGCTGAGGTAGTGTGTTACAGTCATTTACCAAGAGATGTTGTTGGGCACAATACAAAGTGGAGCTTTAATAAATGATGGCAATAAAATGTATTTTTATTTTATTAATTTGTGGTAAAAATAAACAAATCAGAAATTTAAATCAGAAATTGTCAATATTAATATTCATTTCTTAAAAATGTAATTGAAAACCTTTCGAAATAAAACAATTTGAAAGGTTTTTAATATATTTTAACATCTATATTTGGTACATTGGTTCTTTAACAACTTTTAATGTGGCTGATCCAATCAGATTTCAGGATCAGAACTATCTGTTTTATTAAGTTCAGATGTTCTTGGGTCAGACTGTCCACAGGTGAAGGTGGGTTGTGGAAAGGTGATCGGGTGCAGTGATCTCTTAGTTTCACAAAAGCCACAGTTCCACTGCTGTCTCTCATCGACCCCAAACAATCAAATTCTGATTGAGAGAGAAAGACAAACGGGGCAGATCAATATAGACTCCACGCACCGGCCATGTGGAAGCTGTGGATGCTGCAGGGATCATTGGGAGTGTGCTTGGCCTCAGGCATTAGGAGTGCAGGGTACTCATCCTTCCCATAATCCTCCTAACGGACTACTTTGAACATCTGGAATGAGAAGTGAACATCTGCCCTTCCCTCTCAATTTAGAAATCACCATTACTCCCTTTTTCTGGGTCTCTCACTAAATGAATGCTGTACTGCTTCACAAAGGATCTACCATGGGCCTGGAAAAGAACACCAGGATGTTAAACACCCCAGAACAATATCACTAATCCTAAAAGATATTAATTTTTATACATACACTAATGTTGAAAAGTTTACCTCCTGTAAGTTTTTAAAAAAAAAATCTTTTCTTCACCAAGGCTGCTTTTATTTGATCAAAAATACAAAAAATAATATCAGGAAATATTTTTACAACATAAAGCAATTGTTGTCTATTTTAAGATAGTTTAAATGGTAATTTATTGCTGTGATGCAAAGCTGAATTTTCAGCAGCTATTACTTCAGTCTTCAGTGTCACATGATCCTTCAGAAAACATTCTAATATGCTGAATTTATATATATATATATATATATAATCTTAAAGCTACAAAGACAACAAACAAAATGGCCCATTTACTTCTAAAGGTCAGAGACAACGGACAATCGTTATGAGAAAAAATTAACTTATGACTTTTTTAGTAAAAGAAACCTTGATTTCAACATTTAACGTAAAGAGAGTTAAAAACAAAAAAGCTTGATTTGTGTGGCTTTCATTTCATTCTTCTATTTTGTTCTAATATACAAACTTCATTTAAGGCTGTAACAAAATTACACTGATCTCAGCAGGTTAAATATGCTCAAATACACTAAATGTCACTGTATATTGATCATAAATGGCTTTCTGTTGTCAGGTGCTGACTGAAGAGGGTTTTGGAGCCATCACCACAGAAATAACAATGACAAAGGAGTTCTACTATGCAGACGACTATCACCAGCAGTACCTCAGCAAGAACCCCAATGGTTACTGTGGACTGGGTGGCACTGGGGTCTCCTGCCCAATAGGGTTGAAGAGTAAAAATTAACATGCTTCTCCTTCCTGTGATTGAACATAGTTATATTAACTTGCCTTAACTGAAGCAATCACCAGGCCTACATGAAATTGTTGGATATAAATAAAAACTATATTATGCAACTGCTTCATAATGCTTTGTGTATGTGTGTTTTTGTGATTGTTGCATTTGATAACAAAACCAACTGACGTTTTCCGTCTACTGCAATGCCATGCATACATTTTAAGTGTGGATTAAGTGTCCATATACTTTTTGGGTCCACTGTGTACTTGAGGTTTAAATAAAAGGTAGACACATTCTTGTCTATGGCAGGCAGGATTGTGGGTTCACGTTTGTGTGCTTGTTCTAGATCCATCTGTCTATTCGAATCGCATACATATCTATTCATCCCTCCATCTGTCCATTACCTATGTGTTTCCTTCCATCACAGCCATGCAAACAAGCGCTCTCATCCCTTTCTAAAAGTGTCAGCGCATATTTCATCTCCTCAATTAAAGATTTGACTGCAGTCCCACACAAACAAACAAACAGCCTCTTGCATTCACACAGCAGAATCTGTGTATGTTGTACAAGGAACGCTGCGAAAAACGAACCCTTTGTTGATGGCACAAACAAACGTAAATGAACACCAATTAGCGTTCCTAATGCAAAAAAAATCTAAGTATTGTTAAAGGAATAGTTCACTCAAAAATGAAAATTTGCTGTTAATTCACTCACCCTCAGGGTATCCAAGATGTAGATGAATTTCTTGCTTCAGTAGAACATTAAAGATGATTTATAGCTGATCCGTGGTCCTTTATGATTCATAAAATGCTAGTCAATGGGTGCCGTCACCTTGAGAGTCAAAAAAGCAAAACAGGAAACACAAAATTAATACCCATGGCTTCTAACAATATCTTGAGGTCTTAAGAAGTGAAATGATCAGTCTGTGTAAGAAATAAGTATTTTAGCACTTCAGTTTCCATCAACCTGAAGTTTTTTGATTGGGTCAGTAATACCCACTTTTGATTTTTAAAGGTTTTACTTGTCTTGAAAAAGGCAGGTGCTAACAAGTGGGACTACAACGGTAAACTAATCTCCAAACTTGTGTATAAAATTGCGCTTTTGCAAATGATTCTAACTCAAACTTCCAAGGAATTTAAAAAAAAAATACTGTTGTTGAAAGCGTAATGGTAGTGGTAAGTCATGTGACTGTTGTGTAGTTCGATTATTGCCTACATTTTTACCTTTCATAATTGTATTTAGGCTTCCGTGTTCATTTGTGAAGATTATTATGATGAACAAAAAGTGTAAGTATCATAAACTTTTGTTGGTAACAGAGCTTATTTTATGCAATGATCCACAAGCCAAAGGAAAAATCCTATTTTTATTGAAGGAACCAGGGTGATGCTTCTTCCAGACTGACCTAAAAAAATACGTCATCACTGCAGCACTTTATTCTGTTGTGTTTTAAGGTTAAAGAAAATGTCCATAAAACTTATTAGAAAAGGTACTGGTATTTGTCTTGATTTTTTTTCTTACAGTTCTTACCGTCAGTTTTATTCCAAGTAAAACTATTATGGAAATAATTTAAAATCTCACTAAAATATATACTTAAAAAAACTCAATTAAAATGTTTTTAGGCACAGAACCAGTAATATGTTCAATGAAAATATAAAAACATAATGCAGCTTTCATGTAAAAATGAGAGCAACCAAAATAGGGTGAATATGATATTATTCTAAAGAGTGAGTCAAAGACACAAATGCTTCTGTGTTCACAGCAAAAATAGATATTTGGGAAAGCAATTGGTGTTTATGGAGGGTCTCTGGTGGGTCTGTGGGCATGTGTGGTTTTGGCTAATCCTCTGAGCAGGTGGCTACCGCTCCATGCACCTATTCCTGTGCCACACTCGGAGAGGGCCTCTCTGGGCAAGGCTGGCACTGGTGCTCAGGAACCTGGCCTGGCACAGCTTCTAACAGGCTGCTTTCTGCAATGCTGTGAAACAAGGACACTCGGTGACGCACGCACTTTGGCCCTGGAACCTGGGCCTGGAACACACACGCTCTGTTTACTTGGACTAGCCAAGTTAGTGACTAAGGTCACAAAAGGTTTTTTTTTTTCCCCTCACTTTAAAAGTTTAATAAGTATACAGTGCCTGATGAAGGTCACATGACCAAATGGTATTAAAATTTCATCATCTTTTGTTAGACTATTTGCTTCTATTATTCATATGCACCTGCTTATGTGATTTATCAGGAGTTGTGGTGGCCTTTCATTTATATTTGGACTTTAAAAAGGCAAGCACTGGGATTCCTGCTTACATAATGCATATACAAATGACATCATGTTTAAATACAGCCTAGTCTCAAAGCTACAGAAATAAATGTGAAATTTAGTTTTAAAATGTTCATTTAATAGTACGTTTCCTCGTAGGTTAGTTAGCAGTAACAGATGGTAAGACTGTCATCTTCTGGTGGATAGTGAAACTGCATTTCCAGGCAGCCATTAAAAATGGGTCAAATTACATAAAATGGGTAGCAAATGGCGATTTATTTGTATTACTGAGATGATTCCTTCTGTTAAAGGTTAAAGGTACTTTTAGCTCTTCTGAAATAATAATTTCTCACCACTGAAAAAAACACCACTGGATATCCTTAAAAATAAAATAGGCTATGCATTGTGGTTTATGCATGTTTTCTCTCTTAAAGTAATAAAACGAGTCTGCATATTTTGGTTCGTTTTTGTAAGATGGCGAATTAGGCCACCTAATTAAAATACATTATAATGTCATTATCATTGTCATGTTATCATGCTGATCCATAAGACCTACAGTTTCAGGAAATGAGAAATTGTTCAAATTAATGTAGGCCTACTTTAAAAAATTTAACATATTTCTTAAATTTCTGTGTTTAGCCCATAGATTCAATGCCACTCCATCAGAGGGCAGACTATTAAAATCTATCATTAGTGATGCTAAGTCCGACTCCTCGAATCGAATCTTTTGTTTCAAGGACCGATTCAAAACCTGCATCGTGTAACTTTATCATCACTTGGTTCAAATGTCACGGTATGGCATATTTCATAGTCTGAAACCTTACAGTAAAACCATCTGGATATGTATCTCTGTTTCTTACGTAGTTCCCATTAAGTTGTTTAATCAGGTCTGTCGTCGGTTCAGTAAGTGAGTTGTTGACTCGTGAATCACTGTGAATGATTTAGTATTTAGAACCGGTTTACGCGATTGACAGGAAATAATCGACTCGAATGAACGATTCGTTCATTAATCGCTATTTATCATGACCTACAGGTGTTCCGTTTTCAGATTTTTTGATTATCTTAAATCTTTATTTTGTTACCCAGGGAGAAACGATATTGTCCACAAAGGTAATATACCACTGTTTATAAGTAATGATGTAACGTTATGCTAGACAGTTTCATAAATATGTAACTTAGTGAGAACACTATTGATTGACTAGCCTTAACTTACCTCACCATCGCTCTAGAAACCAGCTGACGACGACGCGCAAAAACAGCAGAGATAGATTTGTAGCAGTTAATTAATGGTGACAATGTTGTTCTTTGTTTCCTCATTAAAATATATACACTGGACCAATGGGCCACTTAAGTCTAATCTAGCCTACTCCTGATTAACCTTGTGTTCATTTTCTAGGTAACGTTACGTACCTCTCCTGATTTCAAGGGGTAATTTTTAATGTGACTCATGACCTTTTACATTTTTCCTCGTTTTTTAAACGTAGACTACATTGTACAACACACTGTACTTAATTTTGCCAAAATAGTTTGCAATTAAGTATGTAAACTGTAAAGTAGTATTCACACCCTTTTATAAGTATATTATGGAGTACTTACATCCCACTCCATGGTACTTATAAGATTCAAGTTAACTAGTGAAATACCAATACATCGGCAAGAATGATAAAACAGACATTGTTTGGCCATGTTGAGACAATGGGCATTGGAGATAAATTATATAAATAGATATATATATATATATATGTTATTTTAGCCTAGGCCTGTGTCTCATATACCATAATTAAATATTATTAAATTATATCATATTTATGTTTATCTATCTATGCTGTATATATAATCTTTACAAGTCATCAGACCACACCAAAGTTTTAAAACCATACTTTTTTTTTTAATACTAACAAAGAATCATCTCAACTACTTGTACATGGCTACCATGAATATTTGTACAAAAATGCAGTAAAAATATTATTGATTAATATATACAGATATGTCTCTTTAGTGTCGGCAGGCAGGACGCACGTGTAGATGACAAGAACACCAATGGTCTTGCACGAGTATACACAATACAGATATTGTTTCCCAACATCAGTGACACTAACTCCAGATCAAAGACTTTAAGAACAGAGATAATTTCATGTGGTCAGGAGTACATGAAAAATAAAAGGAAATACAGTTACTGAATGATACTGTGTACAGTCATGTGAATAAGAAAGTGCAATACAGAACAATACAAAAATCTTAAATTACATGACGGTAAGGAAGGCTGGCAGTGTGTGAGACTGCAATAAAATTTTTGTCGTCGTGAGGAGAGAATATGGGAAGAGCTGATTGGCCAAGCAGGCAATAATGAATTGGAAGGGCAAGTCCAAGGCAGTGGACGGTTGATTGGTATCGGTTTTGTTATATTGCTCTCGTCCCATTCGTTTACACATTCATCCTATTGATGTGTACTGATCCTATGCCTCTTATTTATTTTTATTTTTTTTCTCAGAGAAGCGGACCAGAGTGTGCACAGCTAACTAAATCAAATAAGGCTCGAGGCTGCGGTAGCACAAGGAAACATCTGTGTGTCACAATGCAGATGGTGAAGTCAAAAGAGAGCAGTAAGTACCCTGTTTCCAGAACAGTGAAAGAGTCACTGCTTCAGGGGGATGGGGTGTATTATTTCTACATTCTTTCAGGCTAATGGACACAGACAGACGAGTCGCAAAACCGACAGCATTTGGACCAAAGAACAATCCAATTCAACAGAGATTTGAGGAAAAATGGTTGTGGCTACCGCTCTTAACAAGTTGTGAACACTGAACAACAGATGTTTAAGCCTGATAACCTCCTTAAATTTACAACATACTCATACAATAATACTTTAACATGGGGCGACAGTCAAATTTCACAGTAATGACACATCACAGTGTTGATGTATTGTCCGGGATGAGCGTCATTTATATATTTTGGAAGAAATAATATAACCATTATACCATAACTAACTAATGCTTTCTCATGGTGCATTTGCCGACTACTCGGGTTGTATAGTGCCTTTGCAACTCAAATCTACGGATATGGTTTGTGCATGCCTTGATGTTATGTACTTCGGATATATAAATAGACGTAGTTTTTCGCTAAATAATCCGTAAATGAGTTAGGCACACCAAAAAGATATTGATTGAATAAGAAAGGTCGACATCACCCTCGTAACATTTGCTTTTTGTTATCCACTGTGTGATAGCACTTGGAAGATCTGTCTCAGTAGCATCCTACGCATTTTCTTTGACATGATTAGAAATGAACGTAGTGTGCGAATGAAGTCTCACAGACGACGACGAGAGCTATGGATGTGGACAACTACATTAAATTCTAGAAACGAGTAACCATGCATAATACAGATTTCATCAAATGACATCTGATTACCCATCTAACCTCTAATGGGAGCTTACAGAAAAAAAAAGTTCTTTAAGGTTTCCGTCTTGAAAAGGGCACAAGCACGACAAAAAAAAAAATTCACATTGAGGAAGCAACTCATATAGGTTCCACTGAAAGGTGCGATCAAAATGTCAGCTTATCGTTCGGAAAAGCGTCGTTTTTCTGTAAGAACACTGTTGGCGAGACACGTAGACAATTATACACAGCGGGAAATAATAACGTACAGTTTGCTACCAGAACATGCACTGGCCTGAAGAGAATGATTCTTGTGGTCTGCACTTTTTGCTATGCAAAAGTGAACTGTTTGCCATACTAGGGTTATTTGACAGAAATTTGTTAGGCAAGATATATTTCTAGGGGTGCCACATGCAGCGCTGGTGTTTAGCCACATTTAGTGGCTAGCATGCCCTTATGAAGAACGTAATATTATTAATGGCTTGCTGGGTACAAATGGTACATAGTTGTGGTGCAAGAGCAAAGCCAAGTGGCCAGCTATCAGCCAGTAGGCACATCTGACACTATCATGTGCCATGGCCCAAGAGCCAATCAGAAATGTAGGTGAGCGCAGGGACGTGTACATGCTGCCTCTAACTGGTGATCAGATGACATTACAACAGAGTCAGATTGGGAAAGAGTTACGGAGAGCGGTCATATTTAACACAGAGTATTGCAACATAAAAAAAAATTGTGACAGCACATTGAGTATTGTATACATGTGTGTGCTGAACGAGAAACACAGATCAGAGTCCCTGTTTGTGTGTTTTAATAAGGTTCTGGAGGAGGGTGGCAGGGGTCCTGTAAAGGAGATGGTGGAGGGGATAAATCCTCCTGACTCTGTGCGGAGCTGTAGAGTTCAGTGTGAGACTGGCAGGTCTGGGCGTCGGGTCTGGATGATTTTTGGTTTAGGGTTATTCTTTGGTTCCTCCTCCTCATCCGTGTCGCTGTCACAGACGTGGACCACCACGCTGGGCGTAGACTCTGTGCCTGCATGTAGCTCAAACTTCTCACCTGTATGTGTAGAAGAGAGAAATCTGTCAGCTTGACAGTTTCTGGCTGATATATGGAATACTGATCATTTTTTCACAGATATTGCTGGTGATATAAAATAAAGCAAGGAATATTACAGTGTTTGCAGTCATTACAATCGTTATTTAGCCATTGTTTCACAATTCTTTCTTGTCTCACATTAATAGGAGAATTAAGAGAGAAATTTAATATTTTTCTGTTTTTAAAATTTGTTGGTAACTTTTGGTTTTGAATTACAGTGTGGCTTTGCAAGTAAAATTTGGTAAGTTTGATTAATTTCCACTTCATTTATAACTGTCAAAATTCCACTGAATTAATTAAAAATTCTGATTTGTTCACAAATGTTTTTTTAATCATTTAAAATGATTTTAGTAAGTTGGTTAGATTTTTGAAAGAAGTCTCTTATGTTCACCAAGGTTTGATCAAAAATACAATAAGAACAGTAATATTGTGAAATATTTTTAGAATGTAAAATGAATGTTTTCTATTTAAATATATCTTTAAATGTAATTTATTCTTGTCATGGCAAAACTGAATTTTCAGCAGCGATTCATTTGATTATTATCTTTCTTATTATCCATGTTGAAAACTTTTGTCCTGCTGTTGTGGAAACTGATACATTTTTTCGTGATTCTTTGATGAATAGAAAGTACAAAAACAACAACATGTGAAATATAAATCTTCAAAAACTTTTTGAATGGTTGAGTAGGTATATACTGCTGTTTATTATTATATTGGTGTGTATAAATGAAAATGATAAAACAGCTAGAAAAAGTAACATTTTAAAGTATTTTTGCATTAAACTTTTTTTTTTTAAATTCTAACTGGCTTGTACTGTTGCTTATACTGCATTGCATTAATGATCAAATTTCCCACTGCAGTATTAAAAGACAGTATATATACTGTATGTATAAATTTAATATTTTTAATTGGTCATCTGAAAACTAAATGCTAGCATTTTAATTTTGTTTCCATATCTAACTTTCAGTCTGCAATATTAAGCAGGAATTTTATCACTTAAGATTTGATGTCTGATTGAACTGTCTGATTTTTAGTATTGCAGGAGAAAATACTGTATTATAGTCATTTCTCCTGCAATACTAACAATCAGGTCTAGAGGGCACTCTCACTCCAGAGGTCAATGGGAGAAAAGTGAGGATATTTTAGGCTGCTTATATTTGCGGTTTTGCCAGAGAAAACCTGCAATGATCCATAGCATTACAAGCATTAAACTTATACACAGAATCCATTAGGGAATGGTGCTCTATATCCAGTGCTGAAAATCCTTATAACACTACCAGAATGGAAACCTAGAAATCCACAGAGCCTGTCAGTCAGAGAGTGGTCTGGAGGGGTTTCCACACTTCAGGTAATTAAAGCTAGAACTGCTCACATTCGCAAGAGATTAGCTGCTTTTCTACATCTCTCCATCCCTGTTGCACGAGGGCCGGATGAGAGTAAATATTTGAAATGCGCTGGACGAATACACTGTGTATGTTTGCAGGATGGAACAGAGCAGGAAACGGAATCAAAGTTTACCACTGTGCCTTTGGGCGGCATGATTGTGCAGTGCATTGTGGTCACCCAGAGGATCCAGCACACTCTAAAGACCCTCTTATCTTATTATTTTTTTTCTGCAAGCTTACGCTGTCTTTCTTTTCCCTGGCCTAGTCCCATTTTTTTCCTTATGTTTTTATCCTGTGCACTCATATTTTCTCACGCACAAGCAAACACGTGCATCCAAACTTTTTATCCTCTCACTGTTTTGACCTAATTCCTCTATCAGTTACGCATCTTATGTTTTATTCATGCAAAACGCACTTGTTCAAACAATTCTTCAGCTATGTTCCTACAAATGTACAATCCCTCACATTCCTCTTCTCCTGCATAGCCTCCTGAGGGCTCAGCCTCTCTCCGAAACCTGGGCATGACGTCAGTGCTGCATACTGACGTCAAGGGTCAGACAGTCGAAGAGAGAAAGTGCGAGCAATCAAGCTCATTATGAAACTGTAAAGTCTTCCTAGACCATAAGAAACCTCAGGAGAGGATAAAAACATGAGCTTGTGGGGTGTCTGTGGTAATGTTTCATAGCCATCCTTAACAAAGCAGCAAAAGTGAGTCTTTATTAAAACAGCAGTGATCTCATTGGCATGCGGAGCACATCTCTCCAGCTCTCCTCCAATTCTGCTCATCCAGAGCCGTGCGTGTGTGCATGACAGCCGTGCACCACTGAAGACCCACCAGCTGAGAAGGAGAGAGGTGGTGAGCGAGTGTGGCCGCCGAAAGGCCAGATGGATTTCGTCCGGTTAGTGTAGGTTCAGTGGGCCGGCACAGGGAAACGGTGTGGGGTATTTTTAGAGCATTCTTTCGAAAGAGAGGCAAAACACTTCACTTCCCTTCATCCTTTTAAAGTCCTCCTCTCCAAAAACACAAATGACAATTTCTGCATTCCTTAGCAACCGTCCCAAAAATAACCCCCCTCTTCTGATTGAAAAAATTTAACCCTTTATGGCAAGAACGCCATACAAGTAGGAGCGTACAAGGGAACAGATTCAATCTGATAAGCACAGCTGCAGACTGAATAACAGTCAGTGAATGGATAATGACTCACGCAAATTGCCGTGTATTTGGTGTCAGCCATCTGCCACCGTGATTGAAAATACCCTCAAATAAATAGTCAAAAGTGAGGAGCTATGCTGTACAGTACTTTGATCCGTTGACATTATGCACGTTTCAAACCTCTCTAGTGACACTATAACCTTTCAGAGAGGCTGGATTTCCACTCATTTTGATGAGCATTGTGAGAAAAATTGTGCAAAAATCGTACCTTCAGCTTTTCACAGAGGCAGTACCCTCAAAGGCACACATTTGTACCTTATTTATCCATAAAGCATGAATACTAGTTGCAACTGCTAACATGAACAGTAGTTTTCATAATTTATTAATGCTGTTTAATGTTACTTTCTACATATTATAATTCATTTTTAACATTTCAAGTTTTATAAATTTGCACCATTTAATGACTATGAACAAACATGAACATATACTTCATTTAAAAGTTTGGGGATGGTAAGATTTTGAATGTTTTGGAAAGTAATCTCTTATGCATTTAATTAATGAAAAATACCATAAAACAGTTACATTGTAAATTATCCATTTTAAATGAACAGCATTTATTTGAAATGGAAATACTGTTTTATTGTCACTTTTGATCAAATTAATACCTCCTTTCTGAAAAAATTTAATAGTTTCTTTAAAAAAAAATCTTGCTGACCCCAATTTTTTTGAATAGTAGTGTAATAAAATTAACCACAGTAAATGCTGCCAGAAGTGTGTTCTTCATTGTTAGTTCATCATCCTTAATGCATTTTATGTATTTTTTTAAATTACTATTATTAATATTATTTTTGTAGTGTTCTTAAAAGCATAAAATTAATATTTTTGAATGAATTTCTTTTAGCTCAGGATAGTCTGTTGTGAAGGGTTTGGAACTGTTTGTGTTCTCATAGAGCCATCTGTTATGGTGCAATCAGTGTTGTTCTGACAACATTTTCATGCGCTTCCAGAGTAACCAATCACGTGGCATTTACAGCACAGGTGATTGTCTCAAAAATGTGCATCAGAACTGAAACGTGTACTTTTGGGTTTTTTAAGTGACAGTGGGAAACCTGGCCCTTTTTTGAATAAACTATTGTGCTTGACATAGTTTAACACATTTATGCAAAAAAGAGATATATAGCACATAGTTTGAGCTCTGAAATAAGCACAAGATCTCTTTACGTCCCAGATCAGGTTCACAGGTGTTCCTACCCATAGTTCTTGCGCTTTGTGTAACTATAAGAGCCCTCTCTGGGCCCTGCACACCACACATGCTTGGCTCCAGGTCTGTTATCTAAGTGTCCACAGATGCAGCAGGAATATTTCATTAAGGGCTTTTGCTTTCTCAGGGTGAAGCGGCTGGGTATGCGCCTTGTAAACAGAGCAGGGAACAACAAAAGCGCTTTGCTTTAATGAGCTGGAGTGTGTACGTGTATTGTTGTACTGTACAATTTCAGTGCGAGCCTTGTGGAAACGCAGCCTCTCCGACACAAACGTGTATATGGAAACACACGCTTAACAATGGAAAAAAGCTTCCTTCCACAACAACCACAATCATTATTGCCATCCGACAGCAGTCTAACGCAGTCGAGGTGCCTGAGCTGAATGGGCTGTTTGTTTAGCTTGCCACATGGTTCCACTTGAGTGCTGTTGATTGCTCACTAGTTTGTACCGTCTCCTCTGTTCCCTAATTGCCTTCA
>JAFVLL020009370.1:0-15438 GCA_021397915.2 Tor tambroides | reverse complement strand
AATACATGGTGCCACCAGAAAGACAATACAATTTTGGTTGGACCTTATTGACACTTTATCAGACCTCTCGAAATCCTGAGATGCACTTGTTATCCCGCTAATATTGGTTTGTAATATTGTACTGTAACCCCCGGGGTTTTGTTTGTTGGTTTTATATATATATATATATATATATATATATGGGCAGATCTCGGGCTCTGCTGTAAAAAGTTATAAATCAAAAATGTTTAATAAATAAAGAATAAAAAAAAAACAGCATAGGCGTTTTCAGCAGGGTCAGCTCTGCGATGATGAATGTGGTTCACGGCATATACTTACAAAATTGCATACTTCCCTACTGTATAGTAGGCGAAAAACAATATGTGAACAGAGTATGTCTGAATTCACAGTAAGCAAAGAGTCCCCTGGTGATTTATCTATTTCCAATGAGATTCTGAAGTGTGTATGTGATGGACAGTTTACTGTCCCATGAGGCCACAGGAGAAGATTTATGAATGGCAGTGAAGTGACGCAAATGTCATACTATAACATACTTTTTTTAATGGTCTGTTGTCAAAATACAGACATGTAATACAGTATGCTTAATGGGCATTCTTTAAATCTTTCTCTTGATGTGGAATAAAACGGTATTATATAATGCACTACACTGCCTGATTGCTAGTGTTGCGCAGTAACTAGTTAGCTGTAACGGAATAAATGTAATTGTAATATGTTACAGTTACTGAGAAAAAATGTGTAATTAAATTATAGTTACTTATTAAAATGTTAACGATTACAAAGGGGGTTACATCTGAATATTTTCACGCACATACAGATATGATTGATTTCTTTCTCAAATTGCACTGACTGCTTTAAAATATGAGACACCAAAGTTTCAGGAGTTTAGGATAGAATAGTACACATGCTTATTTGATAACTGTTTTATTTCCTATTTGGGTTTATGAATATGCTTTATTTTTTTTTAGATTAACTGCCCTCCCCCCCCCACCCCCGCAAGGCATTGTTAGATACTAGTGTTTCCTGTCCATGCAAAGATTTGATTTCAAAAACAGTATTAAACTATATCTTGTTATGAATTTAAATCTGCATTTGACCTCAGATCGATCTCAAAGTAAAAAGAGGTACTAAAGTCTGATTTTGTGATTTTATGAAGGTTTTTTTGAAAGTCTGACTGTAATCAGTGTTGAGTACTAAGGTTAACACTAAATGTTTCAAAATGATTAACAGTTGAAAACATTTAGAAAGGTGATCAAAAAGTAATCAAATGAAATCAGTTACATTAATAAAGTAATTGAAGTTAGTTACACTACTTATTACATTTTATATAGGGTAATTTGTAGTCTGTAACCTATTACATTTCCAAAGTAATCTTTCCAACACTGGCTACTGGCTAGTGAATGGTTTTGGTTCTGTGCAAATATTTTTTTTCGCTGCTATCAGCCAATCAGCGTTGTTATGACATAATTTTCCTTTCTTGAGTGTGCTTTTTATTGCTAACAATTTTTAGCAATAAACAAAAAAATAAGCAATTCAGCCATTATTCTTGAAAAAAATCCTTCACAATAATGCTATGATTGCTATAATTATATTTAATAAATTATTCATTTAATGTCTGTGCTAGAGTGAATTAAGGTAAACAGATGACTGGGAGAAAATATCCCTATTATTCTGAATTAAACCCATATTAATAACTAAAATCCAACCCAACATTGTTATAGTTGCAAAACATTACCAAAATAAGAGAATGAAAAATATTTAAATTATTTCAATTACACATTGCCGAAGACAATATGGTAGCAGATAAAGTTTATTTCTGCTCTGTTTATAGCATTTGCTGTTATTTTCCTTGTGTACAATTATTGCATATTGTTGTTGCTAATAACATCTAATCAATTAGGCTATGCGTTTTAACACGACTCACTGAATTGGAAAGAAAAGCCCGCGCTGCTCGTGCGCACCAGGATCAGAACGCACCTGTCCATTGACACCGCTGCCAGCGTAAAGATGCTCGCGTACATGGTCAGGTAGATGATTAAGTGCACAGCTTTGCACACAAACTGTCCAAATACCCACTCGTCCATGGTGTAGATGGTAGCCTGGAGAGGCACGCAGAAGACGATGAAGCAGAGGTCCGCCAGCCCGAGGTTCAGGATGAACAGGTTGGTGCTCTTTGTGTTCATCTGGCCGTTGCGAATGAGAACCGCGAGCACAAGACAGTTCCCCACGGTACCAACCAAAAAAATAATCGAGAATATGACAGAAATGATTACCGACTCAACTTTCCAGTAGGAAGAGAAGTGGGTCTGCTGAGATGCGTTCATCTTTCTGACCAGTGAAACGTCTAAAATGCTTCAACGCTGCATAGACTCATATGGACACGAATGAAGAATTTCTACATCGTCATTTTGGTTTTTGCGCAAAGAAGTCCTCTAAATATACTCAAGCACAACGAGAAAAGAAAAGCATCTTCTGTCTGGATGGTTTTCATGCAGGTACAGATGGTGGAGGTGTTGAACATCTGATGATCACTCCCATCACAGCCTCCTCCCCTTATACTCAACTATTCATCAAGAACTTTTCTTAATATACAATGCAAGACATTTACATAAATGATGAACACTAAAATAAAATATATAGTTTTATTTAAAAAAAAAATAGTAATATATATATATATATATATATATATATATATATATATATATATATAGATGAACACTAAAATAAAATATTACTAAATATAAAATCAAACTATATATGATATATAGGCGATTTTTTTTTAAATAAAACTATATATATATATATATATATATATATATATATATATAAGGCCTGCAGGATGAATAGTTTAATCAGCAGCCATAGAAGAAACATGCATAATTTAGCCAAATCAAACTAATTTACAAATTTAATATTGTCAAATAGGATATTTTCAGATAGGCTTTTTTTTCTGAGAACACAGGAGACGTGAAAAAATTAACAATTTAAATTTTAATGTTTCACAATAGGAAATCTATAGCTAAAAAAAATGTGAGGAATTACAGTTGTTTTGGATGTCTACCATTCTTTCTTCTGATAATAATTTTTTTTTTCCTCTACTTGAATTTTAACATCTATTTTGTCTTTAAGTTCTTGGTTAAAATTTAAAATTAACAACAGATGCTAGTAGCATTCAAGATATTATCATATCTTATGAAGCTACGGGAATACTTTTTGTGTGCAAAGAAAACAAAAATAACGACTTTATTCAACAAATAAACACTGTTATTCAACAGTGTGGTGCTGCTGAAAGAACACAAAAAGTTCTCATAGCTTCATAAAATTACGGTTGAACCACTGATGTCACAAGGACTATTAATGATGTCCTTACTACCTTTCTTGGCCTTGAATGTGGTAGTTGCATTGTTGTCTGAGGGTCAAAAAGCTCTCAGATTTCATCAAAAATATCTCCATTTGTGTTCTGAAGATGAACGAAGGTCTTATGGGTTTGGAACGACATGAGGGTGAGTAATTAATGACAGAATTTTCATTTTTGGGTGAACTATCCCTTTAACAGGAGCAGTAGTAACTCTCTGACTGTTATCAAATTTAGCATTATGTTGAAGACTGGTCTCCAGGAGCATTATAATGAGCGTTCACACTCATGTCCACGCAGTCATAATTCATCTACTGTAAGTTCCAGACCTGCATCTGACAACTTGTCATGGTGCTGTGGAGGTGCTGCAGTGGTTTGTATATATCATGCTGCTTTACAAATACTCAGATCATCCCCATCATCTCTCTCATGTACCTGCAACACATGTCATTTAACACTGCTGATATCTAGTTCATGTAAACTATAGGATATAGCGAGGATATATGTGTACCAATACCAGGGCTTTACCTTTTGGGGTCAAACGTGTTTTTAAGATGGTTGGAATGTTGTTTTGACTTATGAGAATCAAGGAACCAAAACAATTTGTTATAATTAAGAAATAAGGTAAAAGCTAAGCGATATTGTGAATATATAATGTGGAACATTTACAACCCTTTTAGCCATGACTATTATTCATAATTCTGCACTCAGCACTTTGTTGCTTAAATACAATGATTACTACATAATAAAAATAATAAGAACATACATTTTCATGGAAACAATTTGAAGTAAATTCAATAATTGAATCTTTCTGCTACAAAATAATGGAAAGCTACCTAGACCCAAGGTTAATATATAATATACACTTTAGCTAAAAAGTGTTTTGTGTTATAGCTCTTACGTTTTCAGCACAACTGTAATACTGAATTTCATTACAAAATACTATAATAAATAACATGATATAGTGATATAGTATAAAGTGTCAAAGATCTGTTGTTTTCATAATCAGTGGTATACTTTAATAAACATACACTATTTAAATATTTTAAATAAAGAAAGTTTTAAATATTCCATTCTATTTTACCTTGTTCTCTGGTCGCCCTCTAGAGGTAAATGAAGAGGTTTTTTTTTTTTGACATGAAAGTTCATTGAGTACAATCCCTGTAAAACAGTGTGAGTGAATCACATTAGATATACTGTATGCCTTACACTTTCATGCTCAAACTCTCTGTCTGTGATATTCTACCATGACATATAAACAATATTGCTCAGTCATATCCCACATATCTATATGCTTTATAGGAGCCCAAAATCACCATGTCACCAGAAAGTCACAAGACTAAAAGTCAGTCATTACTGTATCTGACAGAAGCTAAATCTGTAGGATTTGAACTCTGATTGCAACAGACAGAACTAATATCCAACAGTATCCCTTTCATCCGTCATTCATCTCACCCTGGACCCAGAGACCTGACCCAGTTCCCTCAGAAGAACCCCATTCAGCCAGTTCGCCCCTGTCTGAACCCCACCATCCTTACAGTGTGAGTCACGTTTTTCCACTGCTGCACATACACATACACTCATTACTAAGTTTAACCGCTGCTTTTTATACCACTGGAAATAGACTGAGCTTTGCCATTTGTTTCCTTCTAGATTTGGTTGCAATATAACGAGAATTTCAATTACCAGGAGCAACTGGAGAGAGGATGAAGCTGATCAGGTGAGGGTTTAGAATTGTTATTTTATATATATATATATACACACACATACACACACACACACACATATATATATATATATATATATATATATATATATTTCTCTACGCTTGATATTGCATTACCCAGTCACAGAAAACAAACTGAATCTAAGTGAACTTTCATCACAACTCTACGTATATAGACTTGCTTTCTGCGCATAAAAACATTTCCTTATAATGTAATGTCAGTGTTTGACCTTTGATTTGACCTCATTCAGCAATATGTATGCATTAGCATGTAAATACATGAAAGTACCACCAGAGGGCAACACTATCACAAAAAATGATAAAACTGTGGCACTGGAGCAACAAAAAAATGATGCTTGTGCATTTTTAGGCCACACAGAACTATCCACCTGTTGGTATATCTTACATATTGGCATTAACAAATGGAGAAGTTATCAATTCATAATGAAGTTCCGAAGTATCCTATGTTGCTTAAAAACTTTATGGAGGACTTCATATTTCATATAAATCAGCACTCTTCTTTAGAGTACTAACCAAAACAGAAGAAACATTTACACTCAACACGCATTTTTGCTTATCAGCGTATTGAATTTTTATGGTATTTAGGGTATTAAGGTTAATTAATATTTTTTATTCATATTTTAAAAATTAAACATGCCGAAAATAAAATAATAATATTATTATTATTTATTAATATTATTAGTTGTGTATATTTTTCATTATTTCAATGAAGTCATGACTCATTTTCAGTGACTAGTAATGCTGACGTAACATTAACAAATGTGGTGACAAAAACTCTCAAAGGTCCATTGACACTGACGGTCCATTCTCTCCAGACTCTTGGCTGGTTGGTTACTACTTCTGAAAGAAATGCCTGAAATATCTGAGAGCTGAAAGTGGCCTAGGATGCCTCTGTAATGACTTAACCTTCTGTTGGTGGGTCTCTGTCAAAATAATGACTACTGCTTTCGGAGTCAGCTAAACAGCACTCCATTCATTCAGAGAAAGAGAAGAAAAACAGAGGAAAAGGAAATTTTCCCCTTCCTTTCCTCTGACCATTTATCACTCTCTTGTACGTTCTTTACGTCACACAGTCTTTTTCTGAATACTCGCTGTCTGTTTTTGGCTACGGTTTTGCTGTGGTCTCCAAGTCCCAGTGATCCTTGAAGAGTTGAGGGTTCTATATTTTCCGTTGGTCATAAATTGGTGCCTGCTTACACAACTGTTACTGCAACGAGGTTCTTGTATTAGGTGAGGCTGGCCTGAATGACCCTTTCTATGCATTCGCACTAGCGGAAATGACACAATAGGCTGTGAACTTGTTGCTCCGGTGGGCTTTGCTCGTTCAAAGCTGCTGGGTGATATTGGGGTAACAAGAGCTGACAGCTTCATGCTGGCCACACATGGGAATATTTTGGGGCCCAAATGCATGTCGGCTGGGTGGCTAAGAAAAGAGACACTATGGAAAGCATAAGCTCTGCACAATTAATTTAAGAGATTCATACATACTGTTTGTGGAAAGCATAAGTAATTGAATTTATAAGCTAAATACAGACTTTACAGAAGTTTTGCATGCAGATTCATGGATGCTTATTGACAAAATATTGTTTTGCAACAACCAACCAAAGGCATTTAAAATATGCATGTATCTTGTCGACTGACATTGGTATGGGTAAAAACAAAATCCTATTTTTTCATTCATATATCAGTGATTTATTTATTTATTTATTTAGCAGAATTGCATTCACACTAATGAATCTACTGAATTCGCTACTAAATTAAGATTAAATGAAATGGGATTACAAAAAAAAAAGTGCATACTGTGAAATAATGGCAGAAAAACATGCATTTAAAGGGGTCATATGATGCGATTTAAAGTTTTCCTTTCTCTTTGGAGTGTTACAAGCTGTTCATGCATAGATAAGATCCCTGAAGTTGCAAAGACTAAAGTCTCAAAACCAAAGAGATATTCTTTATAAAAGTTAAGACTCTGCCACACCCCCCTAAAACGGCTCATTTAAACACGCCCCCACATGTCTACGTCACGGTGTGGGAAGATTTGCATAACACCGCCCAAACGTATTCGCAAAGAAAGAAGGCGGAACTATTATTCTCGCTGTAGTATTGTTGCTGCCACCGGCGCCATGTCCTGGAGACACTGTGTTTCGTTGTGAAAGTGAAAGTACTTTGTTTGGGCTTCCAAAAGAGGACACAACTAGAAATCAGTGGTTCAGTTGTATTTACAACACTGTTTCAGAACAGTTCAACCCAAATATTAGAGTGTGTGCAGCGCATTTTACGGAGGACTATTTCCTGAACCTGGAAGAGTAGCCTACAATGCAGGCTTGCACAAAGGCTGTTTCTATAAAGTGGGGCAATTCCAACTTTGCAAGGACAGTCTGACGCTTCTGACTCACAGTCTGTAAGTCCGTTTCTGCTACTGACTACTGAAACACGAGTTTTGAGCAGTGTAGAGTAGTGCTTGTTGTTTGTCATTTCTCAGATCACAAAATGCAGACATGGTAATGTTTACGCGGCGCGATCTAACGCGATGCATAAAAAGACAGTATAAGTCATTACAATCAGTAATTATGTCCCCACTGGATGCAACAAATGCCTCGTTTATAATGGGTTTTATTGTTTTTGTGTTGTCGCGCCGGGACACAGCATCACAATACGGTAAGGGGCGTAACATTTCCTTCTCATGCTTGAAGTATTCGGCCAATCACAACGCACTGGATAGCTGGCCAATCAGAGCACGCCTCGCTTCTCAGAACGATGAGCTTTGTAAAAATCGACACGTTTCAGAAAGGCGGGGCATAGAGGAGCAACAATAAGGTACAGTATGTGGAAAATAATGTTTTTTGAAGCTTAAACCGCATAAACACATTGCATTACACCAAATACACAAAATAATGTTCTTTTTAGCAACGTCATATGACCCCTTTAAACTTTTAGCGTGACCCGTGTAGTCCAATTCATGAACAAATGGCTCTCATGAACTTTTTACTTTTTAAGTGAATCAAAAACTACCAGTGTAGTACAATTCACAATGAAATGACTCTTTTGAATCTATCTCTTAAATGAATCGTTAAAAAAAGACTCTGGAGTTACAGTTTGAATCAGTCTGTCAAATCCTTCATTGAATTTAAAAAAATATATATTTTTTTAATTGCATACACTCTCTCTGTGATTTTTATTATGTGTTCAGTTGTGCTTGTGATTTTCATTGAACATCAAATAATAAAAAAAGCATTCAAATTACTCTAAATCAAAATCATAATAGAAAGCTTGTGGTTGAAAATTAAAGTGGAAAATGTGTCTTGTTCCCAGCCTCGTAATCCAAAGCTCTTGTGAAGCCTCTGAACAAATCAGAGACGCTTTTAAATTTAATTCACAATATTTTATTCTTTCTATGAGCTTGTGCTATTGTTCAGCATGCCTTGCATCTTAGGAAGTGCAGAACAAGGGGTGCATAATAGTCACTGTCAGACTCTAAGTAATGGTTTGTGTGTGTTGTGGCTGTACGCTCTGTACAGGAAGTTTTATTTCATCACTGGCTTTTTCATGGAGGCCAGCCAGAGCTGAAGGGGGACAGAGATGTCCATAACTGTAACCCCACAAATCATAGTGACCCCATTTAGGAGAAATGACCTCTACGCATCTGTTTTAACTGGGCAAAGGCCTTTTGTATCAATGCAATATTTAAGAAAGTTATGCACGTTTTTTTCTTTCACAAACCTGGGTTTCATAAGGCTCGAGTTCTCTTCATCCCCTGAAATGCCTCTTTCCATTCGTGATAGACTCACATGTTATGAATAGCGTGCATTTCTAATATGTGTGTGTGTGTGTGTGTGTGTGTGTGTGTCTAGTGGATAGCGTCACTGCTTTGGGAAAGGGGCTAAAGGAGTGTTTCATTATAAACCTGTGCCATTAAAAAGCTGCTGGCAAGATCTGGCTTTTGGCTCCCGCTCAAACTTTCTTCCTTTTATACATATTTAGTGTGTGTGTATGTGTGAGACGTCTTAAGGACCCCTAAGTGAGACCATGAGAACTACGATCTGATAAGAAATGAATTTATCAGCTCGTTGCGCTCTCGTTAAGCGTCGTAAATCAGTGCGCACTGCAAATCGACCTGTCGACGAGGTGCATTTGTAATGGAAAAACGTGTCTGAATTATAACGGTAAGATATCACAAAAAGCATTCAGTTGAGACGCAGATGATCACGGGTCAGAGACTCAGTTGTGCTTTTATTATTTCAATCTGGAGCTCGTCTGAAATGCGCACAAGAGAGGGTGAAGTAAGAGCTAAACTTAGATCACTTGAAGATGTTTGTTGCACTTTCTTCTCTTTGGTCTCAGTCTGTCTTCATTCCCCATATCTTGTCCGGACAGTTCTCAGAAGTTCAAAGGTCACAGAGGTCAGGTGGCGGTGCATGCAGGTGCTTCTGGGAGTTTGGGGGAGGAAAGGGGGAGCGTGTGCAGGCAGCAGAGCCACAATCACGCAAGCTGCGTGTGGTTTGGCACTGGCAGCCAAGACCTCTCACTCTACGCGTCTCAGACTTTCTCCCAGGGCTATCCGATCTTTCCTCCATCCTTCCACTCACTCCGCCGGCTGCTGCCCGCCCCTGACTTCCAACCACACACAAATGGTTTGAATAAAAGACCGGCATGACTGGGCCATGTCTTCTGAAGAAATCCCAAAGAGTAATAGTTTACTTATCCTAAATACCCCCGATTAGACGAATTGAAACATTGTTATGCAGTGGAAACTCAAGGACCCATTGGCCGAGTCTTGTAACCCAGTTCCGGAAAGGACCCACAGCAGTTTTCTGTCATAGGTGAACCACAGGTTCTGGTGAACTTCAAACAAACAAAACAAATTCAAAAAGGAACGGCAGCATCAACAAAACACCTCAATGAAATTCCAAAACATGGATGGCGAAAAAGGCACAAGGTACATAAAACAGATCCACCCGCAACCGTTCAGTCCTGCCTCGGGATCTTGTAATATTTTCCTCCCATATTTATAGTGCCTTAAGGCATATTTTAGCATCTCGAATGCTTCCTGAACGACATGGAATAACCTCTCAGACCGTCACGAACAGCTTAAGTTCTTGGAGGAGGATTAGATAAAACGGAGACCAGCATTTGACTCTAATAACAAGGCATTATACCTGTTTGTGAGGAAATGCTAAATGTGTTTTGAGGCATTTTGCCTTTATTTACAGGATGTGTGGAGGGGAGACTGGAAAACAGAGGTGGGATCAGGACTTGACCCAGGTCAGACTTGAACTTGGGTCTCTGAGAGCCAACAGCTCTTGTACATTTTCAACACTGATATTAAAAATGTTTCTTGAGCACCAAATCAGCATATAAAAATGATTTCTGAAGGATCATGTGAAACTGAAGACTGAAGTAATCATACTGAAAATTCAGCATTGGCATCACGGAAATAAATTATATTTTGAAATATACTAAAATAGAAAAAAAAAATTAATTGTAAATAATCGTAAATAGTTTTTTACGGCATTTTGGATCACATATTACAGGACTTCTTTCAAAATAAATTTAAAAATCTCACCTACCCCAAACTTGTAAAGAGGTAGGTGCTTTTTTTAATTTTCAACATGTTCATTTCGGAATTGTGGCTGACACATACTTTGAAGAAATCTGTTAACTTTCTTTCTCATGACTACTCCTTCTAGAAAACATTTGACACTATGTCATTTGATTTATCTACCGCTATTTGTGTACAACAGTCCTCACATTACCAAGACAGGCAAAAAGATCCATACCAAATGACCATGTTAATTCATCCAGCCATCCTGGAATTCACTTTTCAAGAATACCCATCTCCCATCTGCACAGCTGCAGATGCCGCAGACAAGAGGTCATTTTCTCCCCAATCAAGGTGATTGAGGCTCAATTTCCAGACAGCAGTGCTTTGAACTCTGGATGCCATGGCTCGAGGGCACGCTCTGCCGCTGCGCTCAGCCAGCTAGACACTCTCGTTTAGGTGCGTTTGGCTGCCAAGGCTGAAGCTGGAAATAATGCAACCACGCATCTCACGTATTTAAACGGAGAGCGGCTGGAAAGCGCACCTGGATACAGCACATGTCGTCAAAACCTGGCAAAGCTCACATGCATATTGGGCCCTTCTGTGCCATTAACCACATTATCCATCTCCAGAGACATGAAGGCATTTGAATTCCTTTACATGAAGGTCCACAGGCTGTTTAGAGGTCATCATCTGAAAGAATTACATCACCTGGGAAACACTTTCAATACGATTTTTTTCCCCCACATTGTTGTCACAGTGCTGGCCATTACTAGAGAATATAAAGAATGCAGAGAATCTTATAGTGAAGTATCAAGTCTGCTACAAAAAGACCATAGGCTGGGTGGATATATTCAAACATATTAGATATATAGTATTTATTATAATAGCTGTAATAGTATATATTGATAATGCACACATAAAAAGCCTGTTTCCACCTCAGTTGATCAACTGATCATATACTGTATTATATATATATATATATATATATATATATATATGTATATACACACACACAAGAACACAATAGAGCATAGAGAACATAACAAATGTTTAAATGGAGAAATTTGACACTTTTATCCACTAAATGAGCTCATTTCAAATTTGATGCCTGATACAGGTCTCAAAAAAGTTGGCACAGGGGCAACAAAAGGCTGAAAAAGCAAGAAATTTTGAAAAGATTCAGCTGGGAGAACATCTAGCAACTAAACAAGTTCATTGACATCAGGTCTGTAACATTAGCTATAAAAGGGATGTCTTAGAGAGGCAGAGTCTCTCGGAAGTAAAGATGGGCAGAAGCTCTCCAATCTGTGATTGAGTGTGTAAAAAGATTGTGGAATACTTTAAAAACAACGTTCCTCAACGTCAAATTGCAAAGGCTTTGCAAATCTTATCATCTACAGTGCATAGCATCATCAAAAGATTCCGAGAAACTGGAGAAATCTCTGTGCGTAAGGGACAAGGCCATAGACCTTTGTTGGATGCCCGTGGTCTTCGGGCCCTCAGACGACACTGCATCACTCATCAGCATGATTCTGTCATTGACATTACTAAATGGGCCCAGGAATACTTCCAGAAACCACTGTCGGTAAACACAATCCACCGTGCCATCTGCAGATGCCAACTAAAGCTCTATCATGCAAAAAGGAAGCCATATGTGAACGTGGTCCAGAAGCACCATTGTGTCCTGTGGGCCAAGGCTCATTTAAAATGGACCGTTTCAAAGTGGAAAAGTGTTCTATGGTCAGATGTGTCCAAATTTGACATTCTTGTTGGAAATCACAGATGCCGTGTCCTCCTGGCTAAAGAGGAGGGAGACCTTCCAGCGTGTTATCAGCGTTCAGTTCAAAAGCCAGTATCTCTGATGGTATGGGGGTGCATAAGTGCATACGGTCTAGGCAACTTGCATGTTTTGAAAGGCACTATGAATGCTGAAAGGTATATAAAGGTTTTAGAGCAACATATGCTCCCCTCCAGATGACGTCTATTTCAGGGAAGGCCTTGTGTATTTCAGCAGGACAGTGCAAAACCACATACTGCAGCTATTACAACAGCATGGAATTGCTGCTGAATTGGCCTGCCTGCAGTCCAGATCTTTCACCTATAGAGAACATTTGGTGCATCATTAAACAAAAAATACATCAAAGACGACCACGAACTCTTCAGCAGCTGGAAACCTATATCAGGCAAGAATGGGACCAAATTCCAACACCAAAACTCACAAGCTCACAATGGCAACTTTATATTTCACAATGTGACTCCATATCTCAGAACGGACTTAATACACTAAAAAAAGGTGTAGAAACAATTTTCACTAAGAAATTGCTAGTAAATTTTACACAATTACATAGAAACAGCAAATGACATTAAACATTACATTTTAAAGTACAAAGACTAAAATAGTAATTTCTTGTAAAAACATTATCTAATTAATAATCTTTGTTTAATTTACAACTTTGAAAATAATTCTAACAGGGTATCTTACAATTTCAAATTTGTGCATCACAATATATACAACTTTTTATCTTACAATTACTCTTTTACTTATTTAAAATGACCTCTCTAAGCAAACTTTTATTAATAAATATTTTCCACTGATTTCTTATTGTATATTACACCTCAAGTATAAACAAATCACAAAATGCAAATCAAAAGAAATCAAATCCCATTAGTTGCTAACAAAAACAAAAAGCTTTAACTGCTCACAATTTCATGTTTCATAAGCGCTCTGTCCTTAAATCTGTGTAAATATGCGTGAGATGGAGACAGCTGTAGCAGCACCTTACTAAAGTTTATCAATGCTTTGGTAAATATTGTAGGTCATACATGATGAAAGTTTCCATCAGGGGTGGTTTTTCATTACCACTATAACAGCGGAAATAAATAGTGATCGCACACTATGACAAGCATAGAAAAACCTGTCTCTTAGAGAGAAATCCATCTGAGCATGACGTCTACAGTCAAAATGATTTGAAAAAATTGCGACATGTTTCATCTAACAGAGGCACATTACTTCCAAATGCTCACACTGTGCTAGTGTACAAGCCAAAACCATCTCTAGTCTGTCAGGAATATCACCTAAAGCTTTTCCCCATCCTCTTCATCAACCTTGTAACTTGTAGGTTTAGCTCCCTGACCCAACAAGACTGTCACTTCACCTGAGCCAGACTAAAATGACTCTATTAAACACATTCTAAGACCCCTCCAGAGCCTTTAATATAGATTGAGAGAGCCCTTTGCATGCCTTAATTTCCTCGAGGGGAAGCGGGGCTTAAAGTCCCAGCAGACTCAGACTGATTTTCCACTGTTTTAATGAGAATGACAGAGAGAGGGGAGACCACGAAAGGAGTATTTATAGAAACAGCTGGAATGTGAAGGGCTAATTGTGCTTAGTCTATTGCTCCCTGCATAGTCTGTTCACCATTACAGTGTTTTTCAACAGTAAACGCTGAGAGGAGAGATACACCACTGGAAGAAAGGTATCTGAGTTTCTTGACCTATTTTCACCCACACTGGCAGAGGGAAAAAAACACATCTGGTCTGGGTATATTTCTTGTTTTAAACGTGTGAGGTTATGGGTTCAGAACTCACTCGGACTGACAAATTTAGGGCCAGGTTAAAATATCTGCATTCTGATTAACTGTTTTGAATATTTTCAAAATTGACACCTAAATCCAAAGATTGATTGTTTACTTTTGAGCACAGTACACCCCACTACTGAATCTCCACTGCTGAATCAAGAAAACAAGTTATTTGTAGTCCAAACTGAATGAGCTGACAAAGGTGCATTGCGAAACAATATAAACCCCCCCCAAAAAAACATGCATTTCCACCGAGTTGTATTACTTGCGTGTTGCATCCAACATAAAGCGTGTGCAATGTAGTCTAATTCAAGAAAAATGACTCCAATAAACTGATTCTTTTTAGTGAATCATAAACATACAGTGCAACCAGTGTAGTCCAAATCACGAACAAACAAATTCTTTGAGTCAGTGATGATAATGTATTTTTCAGATAGACTCTAAATTAGTCTGAAACCATCAGAGTTGTTATTGAATCCACATAAAGTTTTCATTAATTCCAGTAATTAAATATTTTTATATTACTGGAATACTCCTCCTTTTGCATGTTATGTTGTTATATTTGTGCATTTGGCAGATGCTTTTATCCAAAGCGACTTACATTGCATTCAAGGTACATATTTTATTACTTCTTGCTTTCCCTGGGAACTGAACCCATGCCCTTGGTGTTGCTTGCACCACGCTCTACTGTTTGAGCTACAAGAAGGTAGTGTTTTTATGAAAGTGATTTATTCAGGAATGAAACTAGTGAAACTAGGAGTCGTTGAATCACTGACTCAAATGATTCGTTCAAACACACTAATTGTAACGAGTCCACTGAAGGCGAGCGTAGTGATGAACCCAAGTGCAGTTTATTTACAGTGTATAATCCAAACATAATCCAAAGACAGACTTGACT
This sequence comes from Tor tambroides, assembly GCA_021397915.2. Lineage (NCBI taxonomy): Eukaryota > Metazoa > Chordata > Actinopteri > Cypriniformes > Cyprinidae > Tor > Tor tambroides. Next base: position 321 of record JAFVLL020009370.1, on the reverse strand, counting down.
GGGCATGAACAGACTAGACGTGGCATGAAATAAACTAAACTCACCGACAGCAGGTTACAACGTTAATACACGACCAGGATCAATGGCAAAGACATGGCTACTTATAGAAAACACTAAGGGTCACATGACAAGAACCAACCAATAAGAACATGACACAATGAACAAGAGAACCAATCAGAACATGACACATTGAACAAGGGAACCAATAGCAAAGAGACATGAGGGAAAGGGAAGCATGACACAAACAGGAACCATAACTAAACTTCAAAATAAAAGACATGAAAACAAGAACATGAAACAAAACCCAAAACAAACCTTACA
>JAFVLL020009368.1:0-11848 GCA_021397915.2 Tor tambroides | reverse complement strand
TGTGTTACATATTTTTACATATTTATGTCGTCCTACCGCGACTATTTTTGGCCAGGGACACGACGTTGCCGTCGGACCAATGTTTGCTGGGATATTGCCCGCCGACTTGTTGGTCTTTTCGAGTTGGTCTGAATGAAAATGAAAATTCATTCTTTGACACTAGGTGCCACTTTTGGAGCAGTAAAAATAGCTGTTTCCCCATTAACGCTGTACACAAAGCAGCACTGCGCTCACAAACGCTGCTTTATCAGGCATTACAGGCATGCTGAAATGAAAATGAGACCAATGGGACCAATCACCGCCAATTAGCATCACGCAAAAGAGGGGTTTGGAAGAATGAATCGTTAAACGAATCGTTTGGGAGTCATTGAGCAAATAAGGTAAAAAATAAATACATATTATAAGACAAAGTGCTTTTTGACCTTGCATGCATGTCAACCTGTTGTTGGGGACTCCCAAAACCAAAATATGAACCTTTCATAACCCACAATAGGGGCACTTTAACTTTCAATATAAAACATATTACAGTGCATGTGGTAAAGAGGTTTGCATACTTGAGCTAAAGAAAGTGGGTTGTACTAGAAATGCAAACAGTAAAATTTTCCCAAAGAGCATAAGTAAAGAGTTCAGTTTGTGTATTATAAAACTGTTGCAATTCATTTATTTTGACAACTAATAGAATGTTAAACATTTCAGTGTTTACTTTTTCAGTTTTTGAAACAGATTTTACAATCTAACTCAAAATTGTTTAAGAGTTCAATGATTATATAAAATTCACTAAAGGCTGACTAATATTTGCACTAGTTATCTATGTGTCTCAACCATGAGAATGCAATGATGAGATTTTGAGAACTTGAACCAGGCCTAAAGAGCAAGTTGAACTTGGGTTAAGACATGCATTTTTTGGCATTAAATAATGCTGCAAATACCAGTTAACTGACTACCGTAAACATTAGTACATCACCTTGCACTTTGCATTTCATTTAAATACTCTTTGTCCATAAATTTTGCATCTTAAAATAAAACTCATTCACATGCATAGGCAATAAAATCAGCCCCAAAATAACTCCAAACAAAAGAACTGTTCCTGCTTTCTTGTTGCTATTTTTTTCTCTTTAGTATTTAGTAAATCCTGGCAGTAGTTTTTAATGACAAAATTAAAAGGAATGAATGTACATTTGCCCAGAGTATGTATGTCTATATAAGACACTCACCTGTTGTTCTTCAAAAAACCCTCTCTCTTTCTGTGCTTTCATCCTCTCACTAAGATCTCCTCCTGCACAGTACTCCGTCACAATATAAAAGAATTCAGCATCTTTATCTAAATAAGGAAATATCCAGTCAAACATTAATTCAACTAATAATAAATGTATTTATTAATGTAATAGCTTCATTTCACAGCCAACAACTAGATGTTTTTGGTTTTGTTCATTTTGTTCTCCTTTAATCTCTAAACAGTCTGTGTTCATTTTGTTCTGTTTAATTTAATTTAATTTTGGGAGAAAGCAAACACTCTAACTTTGTAATAAAGTACATTATTTTCCTCTATTCTAATATTTAAATGAACACACCTTCAAATGATTCCAGATAAGAAACAATATATCCACAGTTTATTTTCTTCAAGATTGTGACTTCCTGTTGGACTCTGTCAATCTCCTTCCTCTGAGGGGAACAATTGTAGGTTTTTTGTTTGTTTGTTTGTTTGTTTTTTGTTTTTTTAGCAAAAGAAGAACTTCCATTTAAAAATGACTTTCTTATAACAACTGAAAAATGGCAAATTTAATAGCTTTTTAATAGCAAACAAAAGATGTAATTAATATGGTCAATGATTAAGTAAATGTATGATTTAGTAAATGCTTAATTGTACTTACATCTCTTGAATTCATCTGTTTCACCACATAATGATCTCCATCTGAGTTGGTCACCAGAAACACTCTTCCTGAACCCCCTCGTCCAACTTCTTTCTGCATGGTGTATCCATGTTTATCTAAAAATCCTATAATCAAGATTTAGAGTAATTTCTACAAAATACACTGACCACTGGAGACCACTAGAGATCTTTTTAAAACTGAATCAATTGAACCAATTGCTTTGCTAAATTATTTAATTATAGACCAATTTGAAGTAGACGTCACAGTTACAGTGGGTACGGAAAGTATTCAGACCCCCTTAAATTTTTTCTGTTTTTTTATGTTGCAGCCTGATACTACAATTGTTTAAATTCATTTTTTTCTCATTAATCTACATGCCGTACCTCATAATGACAAAGTGAAAACAGAATTTTAATAATGTCTGTAAATTTATTAAAAATAAAAACTGAAATGTCCCATTTACATAAGTATTCAGACCCTTTACTCAGTACTTAGTTGAAGCAACTAGGCAGCAATTACACCCTCGAGACTTTTTGGGTATGACACAACAAGCTTTGTAACACCTGGATTAAGGGAATTTCTGCCATTCTTCTTTGCAAATCCTCTCAAGCTCGGTCAGGTTGGATGGGGACCGTCGATGGACAGCCATTTTCAGGTCTCTCCAGAGATGTTCGATAGGGTTCAAGACAGGGCTCTGGCTGGGCCACTCTAGGACATTCACAGAGTTGTCCCTAAGCCACTCCTGTGTTGCCTCGGGTGTGTGCTTAAGGTCATTGTCATGTTGGAAGGTGAACTTTCGGCCCAGTCTGAGGTTCTGAATGCTCTGGACTAAACTTTTCATTAAGGCTATCTCAATATTTTGGTGCATTGAGCTTTTCTTCTACTCTGATGAGTCCCTCAGTCCCTGCCGCTGAAAAACAGCCCCACAGCATGAGGCTGCTACCAGCACACTTTACTTTTAGGATGATGAGCAGAGCTAGTTTCTTTCAAACATGATGCATGGAATTGAGGTTCATCAGACCAGAGAATCTTGTTTTTCAGAGTCCTTTAGGTGATTTTCTTGCAAATTCCAAGTGTGTTTTCATGTGTCTTCACTGAGGAGAGGATTGAGTCTGGCCACACTGCCATAAAGCACAGATTGCTGGAGTGTTTCAGTAATGTTTGTCCTTCAGTAGGTTTCTCCTATCTCCAAATATGATCATGGAGCTCAACTAGAGTGACCATCAGCTTCTTGGTCACCAGTATAACCAAAGCCATTCTCCATGAATTGCTCAGTTTGGTTGGGCGACTGTAGCTCTTGGAAGAGCCCCACAATGGAGGCAAACTTCCACTTGAGAATTATGGAAGTCACTGTGCTCTTGGGAACCTTCAGTGCAGTAAAAATTTTTTTTGTAGCCTTTCCCCATAGATCTGTGCCTCTCGACAATCCTGTCTCTGAGCTCTGCAGGCAGTTCGGACGCATATGCTCACCTGAGCATGCACTGTCAGCCTCCAGAGGCCTTATAGAGAGGTGTGTGCCTTCCAAAACATGTCCAATCAATTTAATGACTCCAATCAATGTGTAGAAACATCTCAGCAATGATCAAGAGAAATGCGAGGCACCTGAGCTAAATTTCAAGTTTTGTTGCAAAGGGTCTGAATACTTACGTAAAATGGGATATTTCAAAGTTTTTTATTTTTAATACATTTACAGACATTTCTAAATTCTGTTTCTCACTTTGTCAATATGAGGCAATGAGTATAGATTAATGAGAAAAAAATGAATTTAAACAATTGCAGTATCAGGCTGCAACACAAAAAAATTGAAAAAAATTTAAGGGGGTTCAACACTTTCCGTACTCCACTGTACGTCACTTGTGCTGTGCACATGTAAAGAAAACACTGGTACAAATGGAGTAAACGTGGTGAACTATGGAAGTGAGAAAATGTAATGTTGTGTGCTTTTGACGCTGAATCGGAATGCAAGCAGGTAATTTTATATAATACTGTCACAAAGATAATATTTAGTTAAACGAGATTGCCATAAAATTGTTAGTTGAAAACTACAGACAAATTCTGCATTTTTAGTGGTAATTACTTAAACAAGAAATGGGCAGAGAAATAGCCCAGTGAGGGAGAGAGCTTTTGGACACCACAGCAGCTATATTAAACACACAACCAGTACACATTCACTTAAATATGGGGCATGAATTCAGCTTTTTGATTGATCATCCAGAATTAGGCGAGAGCTGCTTATTGTAAAAAGCTGAGGGTGACACACGCCCCCGTCTCAGGGAACCGAGAGCCATTGGTAATCTCTTTCTAACGCTCACTTACTGCCAGAATGGGGGAACTACTAAATCATGCCGTGCTATGAGCAGATACAGGACATCCTGTTCATGAGCCTGGGTCTCGAGTCAACAAGGCCTCCAGAACCTGAGAACAATGTCTTCCAGTCAGCAGCCAAAGCACCAATATAACTAATCTCACTGTGTGGTGGGAAGAGGAACATTAAATAGAGGACTCACCAGCCAGAGATGTCTGGTTATAAAATCTGGCCCACGTGGATCACCTGCTGCACAGCAGTCATGCTTTTATGAGATCCTCACTGTGGAAGAATGCTGAGCTTCCAGGAGGAGTCACCCTCTTTGGGCCTGACACCCAGACTGCAAGCCCTGAGGCGTAAGCCAAGGCTATCACATCGACTTATCCCAGCAGAAAAGCATGTTGCAATGGCACCTTAGCAGCGTCTGCTGCCACGGCAAACGAAGTTGCCCAGATCACCAAAGGCTGATCTGCTTCAGGGTATACTCTCTTCAGCTCCCACTGACAGAGGAGCATAATGGACTCTGCTCACCATCTGTAATGGGGAGCTAATATGAGGATCACTTTGAGCCTGAATGAGTTGAGAGCACTCAGAACATAACCATGCCTTTGGTTTCAGTAATGACTTACAGTCATTAGAATTATTCTGAAAGCCATATCAAATTCTCTTCCAGTGATTCTGCTTCAGTGTGGAAAGATATGAAAGATATCACCAGTTACAAGACACCATCTCCCAGCACTCTGGAGAATCAACTACTAGTAGACGACCTGAATGAGTTCTACTGCAGGTTTGAAAAAACACCCCACACCCGCCCTGAACACCTCTCCACACAACCATTCACACCTCCAGCAACCCCCCTCTCCCCCACACCTGCAATTCAGATCAGTTAAGATGACGTGTGCCAGGTCTTCAGAAAGAACAAAAGAAGGAAAGCACCAGGCCCAGACGGTGTGTCTCCAGCCTGCCTAAAAACCTGTGTCGATCAGCTGGCCCCCATCTTCACACAGATCTTCAACAGATCAATGGAGCTGTGCGAAGTTCCCTCACACTTCAAATGCTCCACCATCATCCCCGTCCCAAAGAAACCCAAATTACTGGAGTTAATGACTACAGACCTGTGGCTCTAAGGTCTGTGGCCATGAAATTATTTGAAAGACTGGTTTTGGCTTATCTGAAGGCCTCCTCTGGACCCCCTGCAGTTTGCCTACAGATCAAACAGGTCTGTGGATGATGCAGTCAACATGGGACTGCACTTCATCCTGCAGCATCTAGACAGACCAGGGACTTATGTGAGGATCCTGTTCGTAGACTTCAGCTCCGCTTTTAACACCATCATCCCGTATACCCTTCAGAATATACTGACGCAGCTGTCCGTCCCCACCTCTGTCTGTCAGTGGATCACCAGCTTCCTGACAGACAGGCAGCAGCTAGTGAGGCTGGGAAAATTCTCATCCAGCACCCGCACCATCAGCACTGGAGCTCCTCAGGGCTGCGTTCTCTCCCCACTGCTCTTCTCCCTGTACACCAACGACTGCACATCTAAAGACCCCTCTGTCAAGCTCCTTAAGTTTGCAGACGACCCCACACTGATCAGCCTCATCCAGGACGGTGACGAGTCTGCTTACAGACAGGAGGTTAAGGAGCTGGCTGTCTGGTGCAGTCTAAATAACCTGGAGCTCAACACGCTCAAAACAGTGGAGATGATCGTGGACTTCAGGAGAAACCCCCCTGCTCTCCCCCCACTCACCATCATGAACAGCACTGTGACAGTGTCATTCAGGTTCCTGGGCACCACCATCTCCCAGGACCTGAAGTGGGACAATCACATAGACTCCATTGTAAAAAAGGCCCAGCAGAGGTTGTACTTCCTTCGCCAGCTGAGGAAGTTCAACCTGCCACAGGAGCTGCTGAAACAGTTCTACTCTGCCATCATTGAATCCTGCCCATCCCTGGTTAACTTGCCTGTCTGAATGAAGCACAATCTGACCAGAATATCACCAGAGGGTGAGTCCCACTGCTGGAGCTAATCATTGGTACACCTTCCATTTCTAAGAATCGTTTCCTGCTGTATCGAGAAATATGTTGGGCAGCGAGAGTTGTCTTCCGAGGCAAAGTGGTCGATCTCTGCCCTCCCAAAGACTGAACCGTTTGAGAGTGTAGCGCCCATTTGCCCAGAGCTACCTTGCCTCTGGACAGCATGTCTGCACCAAGGTTCAAACTGCCCGGCACATGAACCGCCCTTAACGAGAGGAGTTCCCTCAGTGCCCAAAAGAGGAGGCGATGAGCCATCCTGCAAAGAGTGTGTGACCTGAGACCGCCTTGCTGATTGAAATAAGCCACCACCGTCATGCTGTCCGACCGGAAGATGTGGTGCCTTTTTAAGGGTGGAAGGAAGGTTTTCAGGGCTAAGAAAACCGCCAACATTTCCAGGCAGCTGATATGCAGGCATTGCTCTGGGGCTGACCAAGAGCCGAATGCCAGATTGCCCTCCAACAGGGGGCCCCAACCCGAGTTGGATGCGTCCGTTGTGACTACCTTCCTTCTGGAGGTCAGGCCTAACCTCATTCCTGAGCCAAAATTGAAGGGGCCGCATGTAACGCAGGCCCAGAAAAATCACAGAGGCGGGTGCTGCCATAAGGCCGAACAACCTCTGAAAAACCTTTAGTGGGCGTGTCGTCCCCGGTTTCAGAGATGCCGCCAATCGCCAAACAGTCAGGGCTCGTTCCGGTGTAATCCATGCCCGCATTTGGGCGGAGTCTAAAATTGTTCCCAGAAAGACAGCTCTTGTGCGGGTTTATGATCAACCCGAGGCGCTCTAAGTGGCCGAGTAACAGCTCTCTGTGAATGGCCAACTCCCATTCTGACCTGGCTAGAACCAGCCAATCATCGAGGTAGTTCAAAATATGGACTCCCATCTCAGAGGGGAAAGAGCCGCATCTATGCACTTTGTGAAAGTGCGTGGGGCCAGAGACAGTCCAAATGGAAGGACTGTATATTGGTAGGCCACTCACTTGAACGCAAATCTCAAGAACGGTCTGTGATGGGGGGCTATGTGAATGTGAAAGTATGCATCTTTCAGATCCACCATCAAAAACCAGTCCTCGGGACAAATCTGTTTGATAGTTAACATCTTTAACGACCGGTGTATAAGCGAGTGGTTCAGACACCTGAGATCCAGAATAGGTCTGAGCCCACTATCTCTCTTTGGAACGACGAAGTAGCGGCTGAAAAGCCTGACTCGCTGTTCGCTGGGGTCACTATTTCCACAGCGCCTTTTGCAAGCAATGTCTGCACTTCTTGTTGGAGAATGAGCACTTCGTTGTCCAGAACAGAAGTTTGAATGACGCCTCTTTAGCGAGGTGGCCTGCGAGTGAACTGAAGTGAGTATCCTCGCCGAATTGTTTTTAGAACCCAACTCAGAACTCCCGGAATGGCTGCCCAAGCCGTGAAATGGGAGGCGAGAGGGTTTATTTTTGCGAATGAGAGCTCGCTGAGAGAAGGTGGGGAGCTTGCATTCACGTGAGTGAGTGTGTGTGAGAGTGTGAAGAGGAAATTTGTACACACCTGTAATAATAATATTCAATCTACATTTTATAAAATCACCTGTCAAGTTCCCGGATTTATTTTTATTATACATAAATCACATATGAAGTGCACTGGGAAAAGTAATTAATTATTTAAAAAATTAATTTGATCTTGTCCCTTTTTAGAATGCTATCTAGTAAGCCTATGATAATAATATATTTTAATAAGTAATTCTTTTGTAGGATATCAGAACGAATCAGACAATTTAAGATTCAATCAGAATATGGTTGAAACATGAGGAGCTGAATTCCACAAACAGGACCACAAGACAATGTCATAAATCTGTCCAGATCCTGGCGCCACTAGTCTGAAGCAAGTCCAGCAACTAGCAGCTTTGAGGAGCTCACAGCATTAAAACAAAAGAACACTTATTGACAATTCCAACTCAGGAAGGAGATTGTCAAATGTGAAGCAAATAACCAAGATTAATGGTCAAAGAGATGCACCGCGTGACCATCACATGTAAATCTGTGACAGAATCACAAGCTACAGACTTTCTTGGATTGGTTTCCCCCACCTAGAAGGCAAAGACTGAGACTGAAATTCCTTAGGAGACCTTTTAACCTCTCTGGTCTTCACAGAACATGTCCTTATGTTCACAGAATGGCACAGAAACTGTCTTCTATGTGTAGATGCACCAAAATCATCTTAAAAGGACTTAGGAGCAACTATATAACCCACACATGTGACTATCATGTTCTAATCACTTATTGTGTATGTCTTTTTAATAACTATTAAATAGCTTAAGGGTTTATATTCATGTTTGGTATGTGAATGATGAATGATGAACGAATGAATGAATGATGAATGATGCATTTATATAGCGCTTTTATGTGTATAGCCGTACACCCAAAGCACTTTACAATCATATGTATGTGTGTGTGACAATTCTAGCTTGAAATGCTTCTTTCAATTAATTCTTTGTCAAATGTATCATATTCTGGTTATATAAATCACATCCAAAAGTATATTTTGCAAGAGCGTGTAAAGTTCGGACCATGTGACTGACCAGGTAACATGTTGATTTATGGATTGGGAGGAGAAACAGAGCAACACCCCAAGCTAAGATGATATCTAATTGGTCAACATACCAGTTGGGATGTGTCCAAAAGCCGAGTTTAAAAACTCAGGACACCATCAAACTCTCTCTCTTCTAGCTTTTTTTCTTTTGCCTTTTGTCACGCGTTTTGACTCTGCTTTTTAACGCTCTTTGAGTGTGCTCTGGCTTACATGCCAGCTGCTAACACCACAATGAGAAGAAAAACCACCTAGTCTTGTTACATCCTTTCTTTCTTTTACTTTAGTTTCTTTTCGTTTTCGTTGCGAGTTTCGTGTTCTCAGTTTAAGTTTTGCCGCCACGCCTTGTCTCCTAGTTCAACTCGAGTCTGTGACTGCCTCAAAACTTCTACCTGCCACAACTCCGCATCTTCAGCCAACGCCCAACCATTGGCTTCCCAAGACATCACTTCAATGACTACTGAACTTCCAACCAATCAGCAACCTCGGGAAACCCCCTTTCCTGCAAGGACTATGACAAAAGGGAATCCCTTAACACAAAGGCAACGCAAGTAATACAACTCCAGATTTTAGCTGAATTGGTGCATTTAATATAAATTTTAGCCTCATTGAGAAACTCAATGCGAGGGTTAAATAAGTGATTGATGGTTGTTCAGGTCTATGCAATAGCACATATTGCTGTAAACTTGGGATTTCACATTTTCATTCTCTTAAACTCATCCTTTCCTCACTTTCTCTCTTTCTGCAACTTGTGTGAATGCATGTGTTCATGTGTTAGATTAGTTTACATGTCTTAGATTTATCCAATAAATTCTTATGTATACTGAAAAGAAAAGTATCTTGTGTTTTGTGCTTACAAGTTAATGTCTCAAACTGCTGATCTTGTTACTGTGCAATTTAATAGTGTTTTCATTATATTTTGGTTTTTGTAATATCCAGTGCAGAGTTGATTTTGTATGGCTCGTTCAGTGAATCGCCGGCCGACTCAGTGATCAGCCGTGAAACAGTGATTCTGTTCAAATTCCCTATACAATCATAAATGATTCCCTTTGAGTTAAATTGACCTGTTTCCCTTACACTTTTCCCTGTAAGTAATTTGTGCAAAGTAAAAAGTGCTATATGTCCTCCCCTGACTGCAGCCTACTCTTGTCTACCATTGCCATCAGATTGTGATTTCTGAGGGAGATTTGATGCTTTGTGCTGCTAACATAAATTCAATTTTTATGCTGCTGGCATAAAACTAATGTTGCTCAAATTTAATATGAAATTTATACTCACTGATCATCCTAGAAGATACATCCCTGCTGTGATCTGAGGCACTGCTGTCATGACTGGCACTGGAGAGTCTGCGAGCCATCTTTAGGGAAAAAAACAAAAATAAAAATTAGTGAATCTTAATGAAGTATCCATCATATTTACAGTTTAATTATTATTGATGGAGCTCGTTTAATGTTCAACATATAAAGCAATTGAATAATGTAAGATCTCCATATGAATCTTAATTCTGTGATATCTTATTATTGAATTGCCTAAGGATGGAACTTGAAGGGTGTTTTTGCCCTCTTTAGAATCTTGAAAGTGTGTAAGAGAGGTCAGGGAGTCTTGTAGCACTCTAGTTAACAATTATAAATTAGAAAGAGCTACAGGGGCCAAACTGATCTATTATCACAAACACACAAAGCTGAAAAATGCAGGAAATGCACTATATGCACTAACGAAGTTAAAAGGCACCACTCTATCTCATACCCAGTGTAATACTTGTGTCTTAATGGCTGGTCTGTTATGGAATTATTTTTGTGTCTTTATTATTCAATCAAATATTCTGTGTTTGAGAGTAAAACTAATTATTTTGTAATTAAAAAATAAAAGATTGCAAAAAAAAGTCTTCTTAAGGCTCAAAAATAAAGAAATTGATAACAAAATTATTTGCAGTGCGTGTAAATCTTTGAAAATCTTTATTTTTCTTTGTGCACTTCAAACACTTTTCATCGCGAAACCACAAATGTTGCTCTCTTTTCTGCCGTCTTTTTTTGCGGGTCTAAAACTTTTGTTTGCGAGTTGAAAAGTTTTGCTCGCGAGTGAAGCTGTGTCTCAGTGGGCGGTCTCTACCCACCAGGATGAAAGGCCTTTTTCTATTGGTCACTCTCGATTGAAGTCACAGGTCGACCACGCCCACTATGTTTCCGCGGAATCCCCTCCCCTGCCAGTCTGACAGAAGAGCGAGCGAGGTCGGATCATGGCGAGCAACAGGTCGTTTACTGGGTAAGACAACTAATTTAACATCTTGAACTTGGTGACAAGTGATCTTAATTATTCTCTCTTCTCATGCTCTCCCATCTAAACACGTAACATTAGCTAAGCCCGTCTGAATAGATTTGATTAGCCAACAGTATATCTAGCTCACAGCGCCCCCAATAGTAAAGTGTCAGGCCAATATTTTCAGAGATTATAGATTATTATAGTTCAAGTGAGGTCAGGTGGGTAACCCACATCAAATCACTAGCCCGTTTGGCGGGTTATGATTCATAAATTATTACAGTATGCACACTCAAGTCTATTCGTGGCACCCAACAGCTGTTCAAAGTCATGCCGCGCCACGTACAGTTTGCCATTCAAAGTTTTCTAAAATACCACGATTTAGGACCAATGTCTGTATATTCTGACTTCACCCTAGTCTGCAAGACCACGTATTGTGCATTTTAATAACAGGTTTGTTTTGTACTATCTTGTGCACTGACAATTGCAAATACTTCACTAGTAACGACTGATAATCAGGATTTATCAGCCAGTACCACTGTAGCCTTGCAGAGACTTTGCTTTGAAGACCTTTTAATTAACTAACTTCCACATTTCAATATGCCCCTGACTTGTAAGGTGTGTTTTTATTTGTGACTACTCCCAACAGCCTAGAATTCTATCAGTACAACATCACATTTTTCTTTTGTTTGCAGGAAGAAGATTTGGTGTTGATAGAAGAGGCGACATCTTCAAGGCAAAACCTTAGACCTCATTCAACATCATCCAATGTTGCAATCACCCTCAGGAGGTACACAAGCAAACGCTAAACTGA
>JAFVLL020009366.1:0-13730 GCA_021397915.2 Tor tambroides | reverse complement strand
TAAACCAATTAAAAGCCATTTGTGTGGTGTGGCTTTGTGTTCATGGTTAAGTGCTAGTCTAATTTCAACATTATAGGAGACATTTACTAGCCTTGCTCTTTAATTAACATTAATTTGTGTGCAGCCTACATTACAAACTGTCCAGATTGAAATGTAGCCTTAATGCAATTGGTCAAATCGGTGTTGTTTTGAGCAAATGAATTGCATTCCCGCTGAAAAACAAACATTCTAGCGGGAAAAGGTCCCCTATAAATAGTGTTGCGCACCTTCTTATCAAATTACGCAAACAGGGACACGTCATATTATCGGGAAACCCGCCACAGCAATAATTACCCTCTCCTCCATATTGCTTGGGAACTAATGTGGTCGGAACCAAAGTTTACAGGGCTGCGTTCTCAGGAATCCTCTCAAGCGGTGGACTTCTACATTCCGATTGGTTGCCGCTCAACCGCGTCATAGCTCATTACCATAAAGTTGACCTGATTTCAACTCTCCTCGACGCTCTCATCGTCCAAGACGTGCAGCGCCGCTCTCGCCGCTGCTCGCCGCCGGCTCACATTGAAAATGAATGACTTCCGGCCACTTTGACGCTCTCGCTGCATCCGGTGTGAACGCACGATTACGTTTAGAGTACCCTGGGACGTTCTTGGTTATCTTGTTACGTTAGGAGGCCGTACTGACTACGTTGTGAGTTGGTAATGGGATGGTAATGGAATTACGTGCATACGACATCGTGGTTACGTTTCCTATTTGTAAATCATGAAATTACCAAAAATTACCAATACCTTAGGTAACTTACGCCGTGTGTTAGCAGCATTTATTATATTCCCTGACAGTGGCTGTTTTTTCTTTCATGAATAAATATAATTAAAAATCACAAACTGTTTCTTTGCATTTATTTTAGTTATGGTAATTTTTGGGGTCGCAGATCACAGAGGGTACTTTTTACTGTGTGTGTGGATGACCGTCAGCAACCACCGAAGCCCTTTTTTGACCCAGGAAAAACCCTGGTAGCCTACAGTACTCAAGTAAAATTACTCAAGTATTTTACACTTCTGAATATAAACAGTTATAAATTTGACCATTATTCTTAGTAAAGCGTAAATTGTTGTAGGTAATATGGTTATGACTCGCAAATATAATGCTCAGTTAACTGAAATAAACCAGGCGTGATGACGTATGCAGCCTGCAAATGCGACCTCCAGAGGATGCAGCCTTCCGTTTGAGAAATGGTCCAAGTGTCATTTACTCCCAAGCATCCGGCGTATGCGCAAGGAAAATAAAGACTCCGAAGTCTAGTGAACTATATATTAGTATAATCAACTAAGGTTTTTATTTTGTATCAATGCATTGTCACCATGCCATTAGTTTAATCAACATACAATAACAATGTTGTGTTATCTGAACAACATTAGTGAATCTAAGTTGATTTGACAAAAGAAAAATGTTGTGATAAATCATGGAAATTTTTTTTATAGTGTGGTTTAAATGATTATTATAAATGGTTATATAATTAAATTGAGTGATAAAATGTTTAAATGAATGAATGAATGAATAAAGAATAAAATAATAAAGAAAATAAAACACAAACTAAATATATTGTTGTTCTCTTGAAGCAACACACTTTGCATTTGAAGATCCTTAGATCCTTCAGATCTCAACAATAATCGTTTTAGTTCCAAAGTCAAAACAAACTTTCATGTAATACAATTACATACAAAATCAATGTGGACACTTGATAACAAAAATATGTTTCCTGACAAAAAAACAAAAAGTTTTTAATAACCATCATATTGTATCATATATCACGAATATATCATTATTCGAACATAAGCATAACATACTGTATCTAAACATTGCAAGTTTTTTTTTTCACAATTAGACATGCACGATCTTCAGAAACATTCAAATAATTTCACAGATACTTGTAAGTAGAATTGAATATTGTCTTTAATTCTCATCTGATGTGTTTTATGATGCCCTGCTCCTATGAGGTGTAAATAAGCTTACAGTCTCGATGATAAATGATAGAAACTCATTTCCAACTTTGATCTGAGGTGAATCTGAGAGGAGCAGACATAAGCCTCTCATTCTGTATCTGCTCCATTAGATTTATTTATACAAACTGTTAATAGCTTCCTGTTTTGAGTACTTTTTCCATTCATCTGGAATATCACCACTCCTCTCAAGTGTTTTGTTGTAGTTTTTCTCCAGATCTTTCTGGAATCTGTACACAAACCACTTCCAGTAGGGCAGTTCAGAGAGATCAGGGGTGATGCTCCACTTCGCATAAACTCCTCCTGCTCTTCTGTATTCTCTCCAGGAGACTGATTCATCTGAGTCACTAGGGTAAAAACATTGATTGCTTGCTACTGCTGATGTGCAGATGCTAACAGACAGGTTTGTTGATCCTCTGTACAAATGTCCATTAACTCCAGTCACCCTGTGGAAAGCAACACTGTGATCTCCATCATGGTTTTCTATGGTGTTGGTGCAGACGGCTGCACAGAACGGACACTGAACCCAACAACACTGACAGAAGTGATCAATCAGAAGCTTATCTGGCCTGAACTTGAGGTTCAGTTTTTCATCAAATGACTTTGTGTTGAATCTCCTGCTGATCTCAGTCATTATAGCAGGAAGTTCTTTTCTTATTACCTCTTCTAGGAGGTTAAAATCATCAACATCATCATGTTTGACTCCACTGAGGTGTTTTTCAGAAAAGATCAGCTCCTCTGAGAGCTGCTGTGTGAAAGTCTTCAACCACAAACCAGCATCTCCTCTGTTCAGTTGAACATGTTCAGTAGATTGATGAGCTGCTCTCATGATCTTCTGCTGCAGGAGTTTAATGTTCTCCTTCATCTTGGGTAAAACACTGACCCTGAACTTATCAGTGATGTAGAGACTGACTTTATCTCTGATGAAACTCTTGAAGTGATCTCTGGGAGTTTTAATGTAGTTCATGTATTTGTCAAAATCCTCCTCTTCTGCCAGTGTCTTCAGGATGTGTTTCTCCAGTTTTGATCTGTTTCCACTCAGCGATTCACAGTTACATCTAATTTCACCTGCTAAATCTCTGGCAGTCTTTTTGTAGATGCTCTGCTCAATGGGCTCTTTGAGTTTCTGACAGATGATCTCACCAAAAATTGAAGCTGATGTTGCTCCATGACAGTATTTCTGGAAAATACTATAGTACTCTTCTCTCTTCTCTATTACAGGGTCATTGGTTTCTCTGAACAGTCTGTGTTGGTCAGTGATCATCTTGTTTGATCTCTTACAGATGGAATAAACCAAATCCATGAAGAATTCATTCTTGAACACATATCTCACTCGTCCCTCCTCGTATTCTGATATTCTCCTCTTGATGTAATCTGCAAGTTGTTGAATGCAGCTGATGTTGTAGCCCATCTTTGAAATATTAAATGAGTGAATCATTATGTTTGTTTGCTGAGAAATATCATTGACAAAGGTTTTTATGTGCACTCCATCTTCTTTTAAGAGGGCACGGTCAGATTTTTCTATAGCTGATCTGAAAGTATCTTTAACACGCCCTGTAAATACACTGGTTTTCTTCAGCATTACATAATCTGAATAACTTGACACAGTGAAAATATCCCTGCTAACTCTCGACTGACCTACACTTTCATAGATGTTACAGAGGAGTTTCACATCTCTCAGTACATCAATGTCTTTGATCGCACGAGTGTCTCTAGGAATCTCACAAAACCACTGTTCCCAAAACAAATCAAATTCTTTCTTCAGTGTCTCTTCATCGTTTCTTTTGTCTCTCAGTTTTAAGGAAAGTTGTTTGCTCTTTTCATATAGAGTGTTTTCATGATGTTTTCTCTGAGCATCAATCTTTTTCTTCAAGCCTCGCTGCTGAAGAACCTCATTTAATGTCCTCTTTGTTTCTCTCACAATGTTTTCTTCAATCTCTTTGATTTTGGTTTCAAATGATGTTTTCCACTGAATCAGTATATTTGCATCTTTGTCTTTGTCAAATAATTCAGACATTGATTTTTCAACTTCTTCACTTGTCTTCTTCAGTTCTTTTGTAAGATCAGTTTCATCAACCTCATTAATTTCGTCATTTTCTATTTTGTTGTGTAGTTTGTTCTCAGTTTCCATCATGGCACTGCGAAGACTCCAGGACCACTTGCTGTATTCAGTCTCCAGTTTCCTGAGAGCTGTGACCTTTTGGAATTAAAACCAACACAGATAATTCAGTAAATTTGAGACCGTTGTTGTCTGAGTTTGACATGTTTTGCTGAGTTAATATTAGTGAAGCTGAATACAGAACAAACATAAAAGTTCAGAAGTGACAAGAACACTCACCTGTAGTGGATCATCAGTTTCAGAACAGATCTTCTTTTTCATCTCCTTCTTGGTTTCATTTTCTTCTCTGCACTGCACTTGTGGTGTTTTTAGGTCATTTTCTGTTATTTCTTGTTTGAGTTCTCCTCTCTTTCTCTCTTTGTCCTGATTCTGTCTTTCTTCCTCCATCAGCATCTCCATTCTCTCTTTCTCTTCTTCTAGTTTCTTCATCAGTTTTTCTCTTTCTCTATTCATTTGTTTCAGTCTCTCCGCCAGGATCTTCATCTGTTGTTCTTGTTTTTCTCTCTCCATCTCTCTGAACATCTTACAGGAGTAGTAACTCCCTCCGTTTGTTTTCACCATGGCATCTATCTTCTGCAGTAGATCAGTCACCTGTGTTCGGTCTTCAGTCTGATTATTATTGAACACATGATATCTGTTTCCACACGCTTCAATCAGATTCATCAGAGGAGATCCAGGTTTCCCCAAACACTGATCGATGGTCTTCTTCTTCAGAAAGTCTCTGTGAAGAGCACCATGGTGTGACAATGAGTGTTCACCAAACGTCTCTTGGATGATCTTCACTGATGTTTCCTCCTCTTTAGTGAATCGTCCCAGAGGAATCAGTAAGAGAAACACATGAGGTCCAGGCAGGATCATGGAGATGCAGTGTCTGATTTCTCTCTGGATCTCCTCGTTACTGAGTTCAGTATTAAACAGTCCTGGAGTGTCGATCACAGAAACACGTCTGCTGTTGATTTCAGATGTTTCTCTCTGACTCTCTTTAGTCACTGATTCAAAAGATTCTTCTGCTGTAAACGCTTCTCTTCCTAAGATTGTGTTTCCAGATGCACTTTTCCCGACTCCAGTTTTTCCCAGCAGCACAATCCTCAGATCATCTTCACTCTCTGATGAACCTGGAAAAGAGGAAATGGTTTAGACTTAAAAAAGATTGGTGTTTAAGACCTAAGTTAATTTTAAAATTTAACAAAATTTTCATCCTCTTTGCTCCAGAGAATTGTGTAGTTCTGTGATCAGTTTGATTGTTCTAATAATCTACTTCAGCTTCACACCATTTGAAACTGATAGAAAATTAAAAAAAAAAAAAAAAAAAAAAAAGTTTATCACTAGAAATATCAAATATTTTCACACTCACGTCTCTCTGTGGTTTGTTGCTCCATCGTGAAACACTGTGAAGCTTCAGCACAGTCCAGATAACGTCCATCATTCATCTTCTCAATCTGCTCAAGCGTCTGCAGAAGATCATCAGGAGAGCTGCTCCTCTGGAGACTGAAGTGTCTGTTTGCACATTTCTGGATGATTTTCTGTAGGATGTCACTGGTGTCTGTGGGCTCTTGTGTGCTGAGCACCATGGTGTGTTGATAAACGCTCTCAGAGAAAGAGCGCAGCACCTTCTCCACATGCTTCTGATCTTCTGCTGAACACTGATCATGTTTGAGGAGCAGAACGATCACATGAGGTCCTGGATCAGACAGATACACACACACTCTCACTGTCTGTGTGATCTGATGATCTGAGATGTTCCTCTGGAGCAGCTGAGGACTGTTGATGATGATCACGTGTCTGTCCTTCAGTCTTCCCCCGACTCTCTCTACAACATCTGGAGGAGCTTCACTGTCAAATGCCGCTCGTCCTAAGATCAAGTTCCCCACCAGACTGTTTTCAGACAAGCTCGAACCCAGAAGAACAATCCTCAGATCACTCACTGAAACACAACATAGATGCTGAACAAAAATGAAAACCATGAACTGGCAGGCAGCATATCTGAGGGTTTTTTTTTTTTTTTGTATTAGGGTTAGAATCAAGAAAGATTAAGAAACAGGTGCAGTTGTATATCAACTTTTTTTTTTTTTTTTTTTAGCTATTATTAGACTAATTTCCACACAATATTCATAATATCATGTAGCCTATTTGTTCATCTACATATATAAAGACTTACTCCTAGGAGGTTTCTCTATGCTTCCGCTTCTTTTGTGAGCAGATTTGTGAGGAACAGTATCTGTATGAAATAAAAGTCTTACATTATATTTGACTTTTTTTTTTAATCACAGAACCAACAGAAATCAACATGTTTGAATGATTCCTGCAAGCAGCAATAGTAGTCAAGAGAAACTGTGAGATACTGAGAAATTAGATTAAAATGTACAATCAGTCCAGAGTTTGTCAGTGTGGATTTAAGAAACAGAATTTAGAAACAGAAGTTTGCTATCTTTCACTGTGTGTGATGTAAATTGTACGTTTTATGTTCATGTTTTTTTTTGCATGTAAATTAAATAATAAATTATAAATCTGTTGACAGTAGTTTTTACCTCTGTTGTCTCTGTTGGCCATGTTTATATTCTATTTTCTCCTGTCTCTTTCGTTAGTCTTCAGCTGATCATCTTCTCTGACTCCAGTCATCTCTCTGTTCATCGTCCAGTAAGAGATTCAATAAATAATACATACATACATACATACATACACACACACACACACATATATATATATATATATATATATATATATATATATATAGGCTATATAAATATAAATAATCTGGATGACTGAGCAGAGTGATTTGAATGATTCAAAGCAGTTTAAGAAACAAAACTATATTACTAGATACTTTTTTTTACACACAATATACTTTTATCTCAATATGTAAACTTAAAGGGGTCATATAATGCTACATGCACTTTTACAAGTTGTTTGAACTGAAATGTGTGTTGGCAGTGTGTGTACACAACCACCCTGTAATGATAAAAATCCACTCGGTGTTTTTTTTTTAATCTACTGAAATCTTTACCCCTTTCTCAAATGGAGCCGATCTCTGTGTGATGTCACACGAACGAAGGCCGCTCCCCCGATAGTTTGATTGACAGCAGCATTTTAGCACAGACTGCACTGGTGTCTTACCTCAGACCCGCCCTGAGTGAGCTGTTATCAGGTGTTTCACCGCCGGAGCAGATGTAGACAAGAATGACTCCTAAGCGATCGAGGTGTTTTGTTGTTGGATGTAATAATGAACATAGCAGTCGTCATTTACTCCCTCATCTGAGCAGCTGAAGAGGATTACGTTTTGTTCTGAAGGGAATGCGCCTTCGATCTATAAATGCGTCTATGTTCGCGCGAATCATTCATGATCCAGCTTCACCTACAGAAGAAGTTAGTACAAGGTTTTTTAAATGAATCTTTGCAAATTGTAATAATGTGCTAATTAGCAAGTTTCACGATGAATGCAGCTAAAGTAAACAGTCCCACTTGGGTAAAGTTGGTTTTATATTCGCACATTCACAACATTCACACTTTTCCGCGTTCAATAACTTTCTAATTATATGTGCAATAAAGTTATTTTTTGCAAATTCTAATCAGCGACATCATTGTCATCCTACTTCATTTTTTTCACAATCGATCAAAATGGCCAAGTATTGTTTTGATGGCATATTTACTTGCGAATGTCCACTAAATATCCAATGTAGTGTGGTTAACAAATTAATAGAATGCAGAAGTCCGAATGTGCGAATATAAAACCAACTTTACCCAAGTAACAGTCCCTCATAGAACAGCTTGGAAGAGAGGAGAGGGGCGGGGTCAGCAGAGCTCAGCAACATTTAAAGGGGACCTATTATGCCCCTTTCTACAAGATGTAAAATAAGTCTCTGATTTCCCCATATCGTGTATGTGAAGTTTTAGCTCAATATACCCCACAGATAAATTTTTACAGCTTGTTAAAATTGCCACTTTTAGGGTATGAGCCAAAACACGTTGTTTTGAGTGTGTTGCTTTAAATGCCAGTGAGCTGTTGCTCCCGGAGAAGAGGGCGGAGCTTCAAGAGCTCGAGCTCCTGCATTAGCAGTGCTAGCCTTTGCAAATAAACATTCCCCTATTAGTACAAGCTGGTTATCTTTACAGAAAACTACTCGGTTTCAAAGTCAGTCATCTGATTATACTGTGCATAATAAATTCACGTTTATGAATTACACGGACGGGGAGCACGGCGGGATAAAAATAACAACATAGCTGGTCTCATGCTATCACAAACTTTGTAAGTCCCACTTCTGATTATGAGCTCAACAAACTCAAGCGATCAACTCACATTGCTTTCATATGCAACTTTTAACTAACGTTACCACATTCCTATTCACGATCATTCATGAAGACAGCATCAGTGAGAACAGGCAGAGACAATGATAGCTTTAGCATCATTAGCCTTACAGAGTGCCAAGAAGCTCTTTCAGAAAGGCAATTTGGACAACAAACGCGTGATACTTACCTTGTCTGGAGCTGATGTTCGCGCACGAAGCGTTGGTATTGATTCCTAAACATTTAGGGGACCTTACTGATTTTTTCTGGGATATTTCCTTTGAAAATGAAATTTAACCACAGTGTCCTCGGCTCAGATGAGGGGAAATTATGGCGACTCTTGTGTTCATTAGTGCATCCCAAAACACAACACTTGTAAAGCCTCTTTGGCGCTGACAGTGTATATATCTCCAGTAATGGCGGACCGCTGCTTCTCACTCAGGGCTGTGTTTATGCTAATAGGGCAGAGAGTGTCACAAATGGGCGGGACTTTTTCCCCTCAGTGACCTGCAGAGAGGGAGAATCTGAAACAGCTCGTTTGGAGAGACTGTTTATGATTTATTGGTTTTATTAAAAAAAATTAGTTGGTGGATTTTTAACATTATAGGCTGGTTGTTTTCACACACAACTGTGTACAAACAGCTTATAAAAGTGATTTTTGCATAATAGGTCCCCTTTAAAGGAGAATGACACAATACCACGTGCTCTGACAAGAGCTGTTTTTGACAAGGTAAAAAAGGTGTTTTTTACACTAGCAAAGAAAAATTTTAACCAAACTATGTTACAGACTTTTCATTAAGACCCTAAGGAATAATTTCAACTTGTGGAAAATGGGCATTATATGACCCCTTTAAGTAATTCTGAATTAATCTTAAACTTGATAACTGTATGTTATGTTTGTAGCAAGAGAACATAAACTAAACACTTCACATGATTTCTTTCTAATATGATTCTGTGAAAATGTGAAAAATTGAATTTGATATCAACATAAATTTTGTTTTCTCAACATTTAAAACCAGCTTCAAAATAGAAAACCTTGCTTGAATAATATCGAAAGCAGACCGTAAATCACCCAGAGCTTGTTGTTCCATAGGAGCAGTACAATAGATGACAGAATTGTCCAAGTAAAAGTGAAACCTTACATTTTCCAAGTCCATCAGATACTGGGTTCATCCATTTCAAGTACAAATTACCCATTAAAATTGATTTGTTATAATTCATTTGCCTACCTTAATGTGTTAAGGTAGGCAAAGCTTCACTAGTACTAGTGATACTGATCTCTTTGTCTACATTTTTTTTTTTTTGAGCCAAGATTTGTATATTATTATAACGTCCACATTTGTGTTTCTTTCCCCAGATATGTAACATATTCAATTTAGGTAATAAACTATGAATATTAATATGAATGAAACCCAGTCATGACATAGAATTTAGTTCAGTTGGGGTAATAAAAGTTTATGCAAATCCATATATTATGGTCCTGGGTTTTGCCAAAATGTTCCAAGACATTAACTGCATAGCTATAAAGCTCCTTCGTCTAGATGATTTGCTTGCTACATAATTTCTTATAGTCAGCCCCAAATGAGAATAATAATTAATAATACAATAGTTATCTTCCTTAGTCAAAGCACACCCTATCAAATCCACATACATAAGATTTAAAGGAAACAACTTAAAACAATATTGTTAAAAAAATAAATAAAGAAAAAAAAAACAATATTTGTAGACAATCCACTGTGATTGAATCGGATAATTAAAACAAGTAAAATAATTATTTAGTATTGAATCTCACATTTTACATATAACAAACGTGTATAAGGAAATGAGTTACCTGTATGTCGAGGTTTCATCATGTTTAGATGTTTGTTTCTTTATTGACAGCATAAAATGAGGTAGAAGTTTGCAGGTGGAGTCAAAGTCACACTGCAAAAATAAAAAAACCTGTTTCTATCTGTCTGGTCTTTCAACATTCCATGCAGTTCAAGCTAGAGTTCCTTGGAAAATGAGGTATAATGTGAATAAATGACAAAGAAAACAGCAGCTGACTATAACAATATAAACAGACAGAGATGGAGTAAAATATGTCTGTTCATTTCTATGAAACAATAAGTAAACAATAAATAAACAATAATATCCTGGCCAGAGGAGAACTGGCCCCCCGACTGAGCCTGGTTTCTCCCAAGGTTTTTTTCTCCATTCTGTCTCAGAGGGAGTTTTGGTTCCTTGCCGCTGTCGCCTCTGGCTTGCTCAGTTGGGGACACTTAATTTCTAGCGATTATCGTCAATTTTATGTCACAGATACTATTTAAACTAAACTGAGCTAGACAATGACGTCTCTGAATTCAATAATGAAATGCCTTTAACTGAAAATTTAATGTTTAATCTTATTATTATACATTACTGACACTCTATCCTCCAATTTGATACTGTTAAGTGCTTTGACACAATCTGTATTGTTAAAAGCGCTATATAAATAAAGGTGACTTGAAAGAGCTTTCAGTTTATTTAGATTATGTTATGGTACCAGTGACATCATAATCATAGTGAGGTCACATGATCAGTTTCATCCAACAGAAAGAAATATATCAAGATCCTATACAGTCCTACACTGTATGTTTTTTTTGGATCTTGGATCATCTTTTGTTCATAATGAGTTTCATATGAGGAGATGATGCCATGATCTTTTTTTACACCAACTTCCCTTCATCATCATTCTCAGGTTATTACTTTTCATTAAACCTGAATACAGCTTGAAAAGCACAATTAAACTCAACAATTTATATTATTTTGTATGGTAAAATTTATCTACATTTCATCTAAAGAGAACATAAACTGAACACTTCATGTCAGCATATTTCTATACTTATTTCTTTATTACTTCTATCTGTGTGCATGATCTACATGTTCCTTTCTTTATTGCAAACAAGAAAGCATGAGGAAGTTTTCAAGTAAAGTCACATTTCAAAGGAAAAAAAAACAGACCTGTTTCTGTCTGTCTGGTTTGACAACATTTGGTGCAGGTAAAAGTTCAAGCTACAGTTCCTGTGAAAATGAGGAAGAATGTGAATAAATGAGAAAGAAAATATCAGCTAAAAATAACAATATGAAGACATGTATGCATTCTGTCGAGGCGAGGAGAGGAGCAGGTGTTTCTTACTGAGGTTTAACAACGGTTATAAAGATGCTGTTATACATGTGCCTCGCTTCGATAGAAATAGGAGTTAACTGACATGTATCCCCTAGTGAAAAAAACTATACTTTTTTGTATTTGTAATATATTCCCTGTTTTAATAGTACATTGCAAATATACTAACAAAAAATATACTATCTTTAAATATATAAAAAGTATATTAGCATCATGCTTTTGCCTATTTTAACAATACAACTTTTAACACACTTTAAAATAATTGTAATTTAGTATATTTTCTAAAAAATATATTTTACAAAAATATACTTGAATTTAAAGTTATGTTTATTTTTTATAAGTATATTTATTTGCACTTTTCTTAAATATATTGTATGAATATTTTTTTAACTGTGTGCTGAAAATGATCATTGTAACACTGCACTGAAAGTATACTCTCAAAGTACATTATTAAATAACCTGAAGTTGTAGTATGTTTTAAGTCACATTTTTGAGTCATTTTTAAGTTTACTTCTTCATGCTTGGAATTCACTTCATTACTTGGACATACTTTCCTTTCAGAAAGTAATAAAACAAATAGCTAAAGCAAATAAATAAAGCGAATGCATCATAAAGTGTACAGTCAAGTAAACACTGTCTATATTGCAAGGCCAAAAACTGAAGTGCACTCACTCTGCATTAATATTATATCACTGCATTATTATAACATATCATTATAAATTTTATGGAGAAATAAAGCTGAAAAACAACAGAGGTTTTAGTCTCTTTCAATATTGTTTGGAAGTGGAATGACATACAGTTTGTCCTTAGACCTAATAAGGGGAAGGAAGGAAGGAAGTGGCCAAGTATGGTGACCCATACATCTTTATATATTTAAAGATGCATTTAACCCATCCAAGTGCATGTACACAGTAGTGAACATACACCCGGAGCAGTGGGCAGCCAATGCTGCGGCGCCCGGGGAGCAGTAGGGGGTTCAGTGCCTTCCTCACCTCAGTCGTGGTATTGAGGGTGGAGAGAGTGCTGGTTATTCACTCCCCCCACCTACGATCCCTGCCAGACCTGAGACTCAAACCCACGACCTTTGGGTTACAAGTCCAACTCTCTATCCATTAGGCCACGACTGCCCCTTAATTACACGTTTACATTTGAGTGATTGTGGATGGACAGCAAATACATTATGAGACACTGTAAATGTTCAGGATATATTTAGCTGAACATCTCTAAAACAAATTCCTACACGCACGCTCTTTAGCTAAAACACAGAATCTGTTTGTGGTGGATGCAGAAGATCATCCTCACACTTGAAAGCCACCAGGGTCATAATTTCACAGAATGCTCCATCACTTCAGTGTACAACAGATTTGTTTCTGTTTTTAAGAGTCATGTTATTGCAAGAATGATAAAGAACATAAATGATAAAGAATGATAAAGAAAAAGATTTTTGATGTTGTTCACTTTATTTAAACAATTCCTTTTGATTTAACACCATATATCAGGTTTCCTGTTCAAACATGACTGCATTGAACAGACTTGAAACAACCTTTTTCTTTTCTTTTAAATAATGTTTTTGGAGAAAATATGTTTATGCAATATATATGTATAGGGCTGTAGGTTATTATAACTAATTAAAAGCTAATCAAATAAATACAATATATATACATTTACTAATATTTACTATTTCACTGGAAAAATGATTTACATTTTTTTAAGGAAAGTGGTTGCAATGAATTTATTTTAGCTACATTTAAATAAACAAATTTAGTTGACTAAATTTCAACATTTTTTATTTAAATGCAGCTAAAATAAATAGTTTGCACCACTTACCTTAAAAAAATTCTTATTTTCAGTGTACATAACTCTTTCATATTATGCCTACAATAAGCCTTTTTTAATGTAATAACTTTTACTTATGGCAAAATCTATATTTTTAGTGTGTTTCCTAAAAACATTCAAAAACCGCAGCCATTTTCCAGTCAGTCACGTGATGTCAGCCCGTCCAATCACAGCTGAGCTGAGCTTCATTAAAACTCAGAGTCACGAAACAGAAAAGGTAAGCATTTCAAGCTTCTTTATTTTTTTATGAGTTTATGATCCGTCCTTCGGATGAGACGTTAAACCGAGGTCCTGACTCTCTGTGGTCATTAAAAATCCCAGGATGTCCTTCGAAAAAGAGTAGGGGTGTTAC
>JAFVLL020009365.1:0-54608 GCA_021397915.2 Tor tambroides | reverse complement strand
CCTCTCCTCCACCAAGGTCAGATCTTCAATAGACTCGACCCCAAGCTCATCCAGCATGGTGGTAAGAAGGTCATCAGGGAGACCAGGCAAGTATGTCCACACAACTTCCTTGACCTAGTCCCATTAAGTAGTGAATCATGAAACATTGTAATTTCTCATTTTTGCCATCCCTACACTGTATGCATATTTCCTACTATAGTCTGTTCAATCAACAAAGCAAATTAAAGACAAAATCAACGTTATTCAAGGCTACCAAAAAAAAAAAAAACCAAACAACAACAACAAAAAAAAAAACACCTTTGTTTGCTATGACTACATAGTCTGCTCTACTACTCACGTCTCTCCTCACGTATCCTGTATCCTCACTTTCCTCCCTGCTCATACTGCCTCTGGGAAAGAATGGTGGAGAGCAATAAGGGACTGATCATACACATTGTACGCTGAAAGAGGATAGTAGTCCAGTAGATCTTCCTGCTTAATGCACACATAATTGTCTTGGGCCACTCCTAGGTCACAGTACACACCTGTGTCACAACTTTACAAAAGTATGTTTCTCTGAGACAAAATAGACCGAATTATGAACAACAATAACTAGCATAATCTTCCCCATAAGAAGCCCTTCATCACTGTTCTCTAGTAAAATGTACATCCCCCTTCTGTAATCTGTGCCTTTGACTGTAACATAGTTACAAGCCACTGCCGACTGTAACTGGAATGGACAACTGGCTACAGATGCCCTGATCCTGTCATTGTAATCGTCAACATGAAAATCAGTCCCCTTCTCTGCTTGTACAAGTGGAGGGAACAAGTTTCCCGCACTCAAGTACGCTTGTAGAAGTTGGTGCCTCTCTGCTAGAGTTTTGCACAAATTCTTAAAATTGTGCAATTTTCTGGCACACTGTTTAAAAAATGTATGTTTACTCTCAAATCGGAGTGTCCATAGGCGAATAAGTGGGCCAAAGTGAATGATGAGAGATGGATAGTGGCACAGATAATGGTGCTTTGGTCTGAGGGGGGCATTGGGGAAAAGCCTTGTCCTGTTGTCTATGTACTCCTCTATGAGGACTTTAAGATACGCAACCTGGCCCTCTGTAATGACCGGTGCACAGATGAGCTCAACAATCTCCCTCAGCTGCAAAATGATTTGCCACACCTCATTTTCGCAGGGATCTTTAATCCTGTCACCCACCATGAGTGGGAGAAGTCTAAGCAAACACCAGTTCTGAACTGCATGCCCACTGAGCTTGTCGCTGCTGGGAGAGAGGTCTGCTGGTTTGTCCTTACCATCGTTAACTTCATATCTGAACTGGTTCTTGCACCTGTTTAACTGCAGGTATGTAAAATGATTATCCTCAACTAAACGGTGAATATATAAAGGAAGGTCATAAGCTATGACTCCCTCAAATAAGTCATGGCCTAGACATGGTGGTAGGCCAGGCTGGCAAACATGGAAATGTGAAAGCTGATTGAAAGGAGAGTCAAACTTGATGCCGCATACAGAGTCAGTGGCAGTAGTTTCCTGCTCTTGCAAATTACTTGCGTATGATTGGGCTGTTCTTTTGGTACCATGCGATATAGGATTAGTCAGAAAATCACCTCTACACACCTCACAGTAGCGACAAAAATAAGTAGACCGACTGAAGTTCTCCAAGAATCCCCCAATAGAATGGGATCCCAGGTTGTCTCCTGCAATGGCAACCAAAGAGCCCTTTAGTACAATGCCATCAGATGTGACTACACCTCTCTGCTCCAGAATTTTGAGGTCCTCAATCAGGGGAGCAAAAACGTTATTTACCCCAAAATACTTAAAGTCCTGTTCCCTACATAAGAGAACAAGTTGCATCTGATCAATAGAAGATCTATTGTGAGGCAAGATGTCAGTCAGAGTTAGGTAAACCGCTAAAACCTTGTGCTTTTTTTTCCCTGAGCCCAGGGGGTTGACAACCTCAAAGGCATCTTGGTACAGTATTAAACCAAGTGAAGAAGGGTCAGCTTTCAACATTGGATTACTTTGAAAGCCTTCTCCATCCTTGACATCCTGATAGACAGCATCAGTAGATGGCTGCAAACGTGTCATGGTATACGGTTCGCGTAGAGACTCATTTTTGAAAAGTGTCACCAATGTCTCATGTATAGGAACATACTGAGCAAAACATTCTTTGTCATTTTCATCATTGCCCAAGAGCAAAGGAACGGGATGAACATAGTTAAAACACTCTTTAAAAGCAGCCTTCCTCTTTGCATCTGTACTGAGCATTCCCCTGTTATAGAGTGTGAGTAGATCATCTCTGTTCATTTCCTCAATGATGCTGCTTATAATGGCCTGAGGGATTCCGAGTTCTTTTAGTTTCTCACTCAGAATGTTTAGGGAATTGGACAGGCCAAGTTCATGAGCACTTTGAAAGCCATCAATAATGGTTTGAATGGTGCTTGCTGGTAAGAGTAGCTTAGATTGCAATTTCAGGTAGAAAAGTGTAAGGTTCTGTAAAAATAGGTTTTCGTCGACAGCTAATGGCATTTGTGGTTCATTATGTTCCTCGGCAGCCTCTGAATATGACTGACTGGGTCCTGGCAACGGCTCTGTAGCAATAGACTTTTCTAAAACAAGGTCATCTAAAACTGAATCCTCTGCACACCTGTGTTTTCTGGAAATATGTGAAGCAAAAGTCATCACGTGTGTGAACTTGCAATCACAACCTCTAAATGGACATCTAGTTTCCATTCCTCCCCTTATGTGCGTCTTCAAATGCTTAATAAGAGAGGCCAAAGTGTCACACTTAAATGCACAAGCCTCAAGCAGACATTTCAAGGGTGTGTCAGGTGGTAGAGCTGATGTGCCAGGCAGTATAGGCCCAGCAGCCTGCAGGTAGGACCTATGCTGCCTATACATATGAATTTGCAGTCCTGTGTGTTTTCTGTACCTCCGTGAGCAGTTAGGCACCCCACACTGGTAGTGATAATTGGGGGCATTGCTATGCAGTTTTGTGTGCTGAACATAGTTACACACATTCTCAGACACATGCTCACAGCCAACGAATTTACAGTTGAACATTGTGGTGCATGTTAACTAGTCACCTACCTAATCTATTTCTCCTCACTCTTAGCCTGACACTGAACAGGATGGTTAGCCTGTCTGACACTGAACAGGATGGTTAGCCTCACCCTCTGATGACCTGGAAAGAAAAGAAAAGAAAAAGGAGAAATTACACAAAGGCAACCAACAATAAGAATTTCAGTTTGAATTTCATGTCAAACAAACGGTAGTAGATAACGTGATTACCCGTAATCTCAATAAAAGAAACGCTGCAAATAAAAAGACACAAAGGAAGTGAATTACCGGGTTTATGAGAGAAGAAGAAGAGGGAGAAATAAGAAGAAAAACGAACGTAAGTGAAAAGGTTGGTGTTTAATTTCGCTACGTGTACTTTTCAATGTGTTATGGTTAGGCCCTGTAGCTAAACTGGAGGATGCTGTATTATTAGCTTCGGCTAACACGGGGAAACACAGTGTCTATGTGCGGAAAGACCACTCATGAGAGGAGAATCGAGTTCGGCAACTTTACTCGAATATGTGTAACGGTTAGCGGACTCAAAGACTCAAAGGCTCAATGGTCTTGATGCCACACATTTAATGAATCTTTGTTTCTGTAGAAACATACAAAATACTCTCAGTACGGATGGCAACGAACATTCACAGCTTACTTCAGCAAAGAACTAAGTTAATCTACTCTTCTTACATTGAAAACTCATAGCCGAAGCGTCACTAATACGTCAAAGCGGGAAACCATACGCGGGCTATTCATGACACAAAACAAGCTAGACAGCTAGCATGGCAAACGGCACATATATCGCTTCTAAATTAAACACATGAAACAAATAAAATGTCATTTCTATGTCATTACATGTCACTTACGCTAACAAGGTTATGTTATTCGTTTTTAACACCAGCTCACCTGTAGAAAAATACAAAATACTCTCAGTAGATGACAACGAACATTCACGGCTTACTTCAACAAAGAACTCAGTTAATCTACTACGTCCCTGCTGAGATTCTCGTGAATACAGACTGATTCCACAGCGCTCTGCTGGCGCGGCTGGTGTAACTTACTGAATAACTAAATACAACCAGAGAATGTCTAATGATACAACCCAAACTCTTGAACAAACACCACATCCCTGTTATCTTTCTTCTCAAATCACTTACATCGAACTGAGGGCACTACATATGCAGCAAAACACTTACATGAACCGCCGCAGGCTTTCACTCTAGAGCAGACTAACGTTAGACGCCGCGAACGAACATGAATACAACAGGTAGTACTGAGTCCGGAACGAGAACACATCCGGCGGCTAACTGACCAGCATCCTCCAGTTCAGCTTCAAATCAAACATGGGCTACATGGCCTAACCATATAACACATTGAAAAGTACACGTCGCGACAATAAACACTAGCTCAGTCATGTTGTAACTAGGATATCCGCTGGAATTTTTTTTATGGACCGTTTGAATCACTAAGTTATTAAAGTTAAATCGCTAACGGTTAGCCCTGCTAATCTATGATAACCTTGACTAATTACAGAAATGTGCACACATAAATAGTAATGTTTGTCCCATCATTGGTTTTATAAACTTTACAAACACCAGATTTGTCTAAATGGTGATAGTGACATGAAAAATTATTAGCGAAACTGTCGTCATTACTAACTACTATTAGCAATGCTGTGAGAGAACTTTCAACAATTCCGGGCACTTGCTAACAAAATGCGATGTCATGCGATAAACGTTCATTTGAAAGTAAATATTATTATCATATTAAAATAGCATGGGTGTAAGTGCTGCAAACATGCATGCTGCTCACCTTCTCCATTCAGCCCGGAAGAGAAGAGGGACACGACGGCGCCTTCAGTTTAAAACAGTTCGGTTATGTCATGTGACTTCCCAGGGCATATTTCAATACAATATTTCACTGTAATAATACTGTTTAATGCTGTGAAATCCTTAATTTTTCACTGTGTTGCTGTGATATTACAGACCTTGTTAATGATATAACAGCAGGTTTTGGGTGTAAGATTTTACTGTAAAATAAGAGTTAAATGCTGTAAAATCCAAGGATACTGTAGTTTTTACAGGTATTCATTGGGATATTACAGGGAAACTTAATTACAACAAGTTACTGTAAAATAATACTGTTAATAATTGTGAAATGCTGGTAATTTCTAACAGTGCACGTCGAAACGCCATACGTCATCTCCGCCCCCACCGCGGGAGCGCGCACGCTCCTTTTCCCCTGCTCCGGATTGGAATGTTATTTATGGCATGCGCGCTCCCGCGGACTGCACCGTTATTTTTCGACGAGCGACTGACACCGAAACTACAATGTCAAACATTTTCGGGACACCGAGCTTTTCCGTATTCACGCGCGCAGGGAAGGATCCGTCCTGATTTCTTAACATACGCGCAAAATCTACGAACAATCAGATGATATTTCTGGAAGGAAAGATTGAGATGATGTATCATCTTTCAGACAAGGTAAGTCAAGAGTGACCGCTTTAAGAAGTTCGCAAATTTGCGTCGTCAGCGCAACAAACGATCTGTGCGATTATCGCTTATTTAAGCTTATTCCACGCGAAACTCTTAGTTTGTTGTTTGTTTCTCGTGTTTATAATGACTTTAATTGATTGACAAGCACCCGAATGTTTCAGCTGCCAAGCGGAGGTGTTGCGAAATATCATTTAAAGTGTTCGCGAAAGAGAAAAAAAATACGTGCGAAAATATCTGCGCGCTTCGGACGAATAAAATATGTGCGCCTTTATTACGTAATGAGCGCGCGGGGCAGATGCGCGTGGGATTGAGCTGAAATCATCAACGCTTGCTTTTCCTTGTTAAAGATGCTTAGGAGAGAAAGATTGCGCTGAGTATAAATATATTTTTATACACGCATTTCTAAACCAAGGTTTTGGATTCAGACAGGATGGTGCAACCACTTCAAAACACTTGTCACGCACATCAGTGCAGTGCTTTACAATTGGATTTACTTTAGAACCAAGATTTACACTGGACATCAAAAGTCCGAAAGTTCAGAAGTCCAATTATTTTGCCATTATATATTATCTTAATGCTCATTTTATTATTGTTATTTGCATTCAGCATGATTTCCCCCTGCTGTGGAGCACACTGGCACTGCATATGTAAGTTGGAGTGGAAGTGGTTCTGTTGGTGCAGCGTTTCTTTATTTATCCCTCGCCCCGCGTAGGTGGAAGTGTGAGTGAGTCAGGGAGAGATGGAGGTGATTAGAAGAAAAGACTCCGACTCAAACGGCCTCTTCTCAGACAACTCAGACAATGACTGTGAGGTAGGAACGCCATTATTGGAAAGGTATGAGTGCCATTACTGGAACTGCACATGTTCGCTTTCTCTTTCTGTAGGACATGGGGGCTTGTGGACAGACGGGTGGAGTGTGTTTGTGTGAAAATACCCCCGTTACCACCTTCTGTGATCAGCACCCACAGGAGGTGAGTGTTTGTATGTACATACACTATATTACCAAAAGTATTGGGTCGCCCCCTTCTAATGAACAGGTTTGACTACTTTAGTAATTTCTATGAGCACAAATCTTAATGTTAAAGCATATAATGATATTCTAGGAAATTGTGTGCTTCTAATGTTATAGCACCAGTTTGGACAGGACCCTTTTCTATTGACTATGACTATGCCTCTGTGTATAAGACATGACTGATTCAGTCAGTGTGGAAGAACGTGACTGGTCTGCATAAAGCAAAGTCCTAATCCTAGTTGAACACCTCTGGTGTGACTGTAAATGCAGACCACCAGGCAAAAGCTCATCACCAAACACCAATGACTTGTACATGCACTATATAGACAAAAGTATTGGCACCCCCTTCTTTAGAACAGAAAAATGCACTTCCAAATCTGTGGCAACAACGATGGGAACATAATTCATGTATTTAAAAATTGTATTTCCATCTCTGTCGCAACAGTTTTGGAAGTGTCTAAAATGACTGTACCCATATGTACAAGTCATTGGTGTTTGGTGATGAGTTTTTGGCTCAAGGTCTGCATTTAAATAATAAATAACAACAACAATAATAAATAGCAAACATTTTTTGTCTCTATATGTGGATCCAGTTATTCCTTCGATATAAATTCATGGGACTTTTCACCTATTTTACCATTTTATCATCTGTTTTGTCTTTGCCTAAGCAAGAGATAAATGAAAGTAAATGGTTTAAATGAAAGGGTCGTGCAGTCTCATTGTCTCATTGTCTGTCATCAGGACTCCAGTGTGAAGTGCGTCCAGTGCGGTAAGAACAGACCCATGATCACCAGATACTCAGAGGGTTACGGCACAGAGGTGGGCACAGTCTCTGAATGCACAAGTGCACACATGTGTGTTTGTGTGTTTATATGTGTGACTCATGTTTCAGGAGGAGTGTGTCCAGTCTCATCTTCAGGGAGACAGCGACGCAGATGCGGACATCGAGGACACGGACAGCAGGTGTGTGATTGCAGGCGCGGCTCGTCTGGAAGGGCAGGTGGGGCAGAATATAAACCCAAAACATAGACCTCTATAAACTGAATAAATAAGAAACTGTAAATGTGTTCAGCATTCTGCAACAAATATTTTCTTGATAACTCAACAGCGCCCCACACATTTTACAATGTAAACCTGTGGTGAAAAGTGGAACTGCAGCACGCTCTAATTGAGAGCCACTTGGGCAGTTTTGAGACTGCCCCGCTTACTTTCACGTTACCTTATCTCGCCCCAGATCGGGACGGTTCCAGTCAGATTCAGCTATATGTGTCTGCATCACGTCAGTATAGCTACCATGTCTGTTTTTTCTATGTGGAGTAAGTTAGTGTATTAGATGAATGAAAGTGTTAATCATTTAGTTTAAATGTGCTCGCTTGAAAAGCCTTTATGTTGTGTTTTATGTTTGTTTTGAGATGAGACGTGATATTCATTTCCTCACTTAAATTCCTCTACAACTTGTAACATTCAAAATCAACATTCGGAGACAATATTAAGGCAATAATTCGATAGCATTTTGTGTGTGTGAAACTTCGAGCCTGTCAATCAACATTAGCGTGCTGCCCAAACGCTGAATAACGCAAGGACAGCTCTGCCAAAAGTGTGTGTGTGTGCATGTTCAGCGATTAGACTATAAAAACTATAAACTTTCTTGAGTTTATTATAAACTAGCGCTACGAACCAGAATCTGCCCCACCTAAATGTATGGTCAGGAACCGCTATTGACAAACTGATTTGCTGCTCAAGAAACATTTCTGATTATTATCAATGTTGAAAACAGTTGTGCTGCTTCATTATCATTACGCGTCCACTTCTTTTTAGCTCGCTTTCTGCTTTGTGATTCGCTCAGGCTCCAAATTGTGGGTTCCCTCCAGCGAATCAGCTCCCGGAAGAGGAAGCGTCAGCGAATCACGCGGCAGGACACAACGGAGAGCGAAGACGACGGTGGGCGGAGCCACAGGACGCACCGCTGGAGTCTGCGGCTCAGTCCTCATCGTACGCATAACAGGACCATACTGGAGGTGAGTGACGTTTGACGACCGAGCTGAATGATATCGCTGAAATACACGTCTTAATTATTGTCTGAAATTAATTTGTAAATATATTAAAAATTATTATGCAAGAAGTACAATAAATGCAATAATTTAATCTAGATACAAATAACGAAGGCATGCTTTTAACTGGTTGTTTTTCACCAAATAAACTAAAAAAAAGTTTTTTTGTTTTTTTTTTTAAGTTGTACATTATAAATATATGTATATATATTTATTTTATTATTATTCATATACTATTATAGTTTTTTATATTTTGAATTATTTTTATTTAAGATTTTTCCATTTTCATTTTATTTAGTTTTTGTAATTTTGTTGTGTGTCCTTGTCATTTTTTTATTAAATGTCATTTATTAAATATAGTTTTTATTAATTTTTATTAATTTTTAGATTTAATTGTTTTAGTACTTGAAGGTAACTAAACGAAAAATGAGCAATGTTGCCTTGGCAACTAGCAATTTTTTTTTTTTTTTTTTTTTTAAAGTTACATTTGTGTTTGTTATCTGTTAACATTTATTTATTTTATTTCAAGTAAAGAAAAAAAGTAAAAATATTAAAACAATTTCACACACACATACACACACATATATATATATAGGCTATATATATATATATATATATATATATATATATATATAAATGACAGTTTGAAAGAATCAAAATTGACTGGATTCCTCTTCATTTCATTGTTTCTGTTTGAAAGGAGAGCATTTCTCAGGTGCGGCCGCTGGTAATCTGCCGCTGTGCAGCACGAGAGACTCAGACCGTCACGGACGACAAACCCGACAGTGGAAAATGGCCCCTGACAGTGTTTCCCGTCCCTCTTTCTCTCCCTGTGACCTGTTATCTGCTCATCGTCCCTCTCTCCGTATCCATCATCATCGTTCTCGTGTCATTCCTCCTGCCGCTCACAGACACTTGACATTGCCTTAAAATATCACTCTATAACCCTCTGCACCATATACATCAATTCATTTCTTTTTAGTTGTGTCTACATGTACAGTGTATCAGACCCTTTCATACAGTGTTATCTATAGAAGCCTGTTTCTGCCACATGAGGAAAAATGCTTTGGTAAACCATTATTAAACAAAACGTCAAAATGGTGACATGTTATGTCATAAGGAGATAATAGTGAGACACTAAGTCACAATTATGATATGTACAAAGTGGAAAATTATGAAATATTAAGTCATAATTATGAGATAAAATTTGAAATTATGACCGCAAGTCATAATTAAGATAAAAAGTCAAACTTATGATATACTAAGTCATATTTATGAAATAAAAAGAAGAAAATTATAACATACTTAGTCATAATTATGAGCTAAGGTCAGAAATGTGACACATTAAGTCATACTCAAGCCACAAGTCTGACATACTAAGTCACAATTATGACATAAAACTGTCAAAATATGACAAAAATCATTATGAGAGAAAATCTTTATGTCATGATTTCCTTCATAATTATGGCTTAGTATTTTAACCTTCTTTGTCATAGTTATGACGTTATCTTATGTGGTGTAAATGGGCTCCTGTAGCTGTTGGGCACCAAAGACATTCAGTTTATTGACAAAAAGAGCATTTGGACGCACAATGTGATCAGGGGTGTAAAATTACAGCAATACCGTACTTAAGTGAGCGAATACTGTGTCAAAAAGCTGTTTCCCCCTTTAACCATGTTTAAGCATAAAGTTATAATTTTTTTAGCTAAGGCATCGCTTCACAAGGACAAATAACTGCAATTGTGGCCAGTTACATTTCACATTGAAATGGATGTCATTGGCTGTAAATAAAAAAAGCACCAGAGCTCAATTTGATTGGCTTAGTTGCTTAGTAAGATAAAAACACTATACAGGCTTATATTTTTATATAATAGGAAATATTTAAATAATAATGTACTTGGTTCTTTGAAATTTGGAGCAGTTTCTCTCTTATAATAATAGAGTAAAAGTATATTAATGAAGTGCAATGAAGTACATTAACACCCCTGCATGTGCTACTTGAAACATCATTGTTGCACGATTAATCAGATTTCAATATAAATGCTTTTCTTTTTGCAGTTTTTAAGAAGTCGACGTGAAATGCATTCACAATCTGTTTTACTTCTTAGAGCAGGACTTGATTTTATTCATCACAGTTTGACGCGATGGTGTAAAGTGGGCGTTTAGTGAGTTTGAAGAGGTTTTTTTGACCTGGAACGTGGAGGATGAAGGTCAAGTTCACCCTCGTCTGCTATTATTACCATAACCTTTAATACATTAACCAGCATTAAATGACTTCACAAAGATTTTAGAAAGCTGCTGAATAGCTATTTGGCAGGCCTTGACGTCAAGTGCAAAAGAAAGTCATTTCAGGGACGAAGAAAGTTCAATGAAAGATGAAAAAAGTGGACAATAAGACCAGGAGCATTCATGAGGAAAGTCGCTTTCATGTTGACTTGAACATCAGTAAAAGCAGCTCAGATCTGCATCACCATGAAGTGAATCACTCCTCGTGTCTGCGCCGTCTCTCAGTGTCATCAGAAATAGAGCTGTTATCTAATTCTTCATGCTGTGTGTGTGTGTGTGTGTGTGTGTGTGTGTGTGTGGGAGAGAAGCACATTGGGGCCAAAGGCCCACTACCACATGTGGGCTGAATCTATGCAAGCGTCAATCTTTTTACAAACTCTTTTTGGTGTAAATAAGCTCGTAAGAGTTTTCATTCCTCTTGCTTTTGCCGTCTTTCATTGGTTCCTCGCTCTTCATCGTGTCGTTCATGGATTTGTTCCTCTGTGGAAAGGGCTGTTGTTTGTCTCACGCTGGCTCACTGTAAAGGCGACTGCAGTATTTCAGTCAGTGACTCATTTGAACCGTCTCCAGACGCAGAAGCACAAGCCTGAGTCAGGTCAGATGAGTTCAGACAAACGTTTCCCATAATCCCTCATCATTAGTTCATTAGCCAAGCTTGAACATTCACAATGCATGTTTGAGTGTTTTTATCACAACAACAGCAATCAACTAACATTCTGCATCTGTTCCTCGTTCAGGCTTATTTTAGATTTCACATTTATTCATATTTGCTTAATGCTTATTTTCCTTTTTATTTGATATATTTGTTCCCTGTGAAAATGGTATTGTGAAAGGAGTGTAAAATTGTAAAATGAGTCTGTCTAGATTTTAAGAGAATTAAAATTATAGTTTGACAGAAATTCTAAGTGTCGCATTTTCTCTTAAAAACACAATTATTTAATAATCTCACATTCAACATGTTATATTTCAACATAAAGCTGAAATAAACAAGAAAATATATTTTGCTTATTAGAAAATGAAGTCTAGATGAAGTCAAGAGTTGTTTTGTATCGTCATTAATATATATATATATATATATATACATTGTAATGCATTACCCCCAATGCTATATATAGTAAAGTTACACAAGTTACGTAATCAGATTACTTTTTCAAGTAACTAGTAAAGTAACACATTACTTTTAAATTAACAAGAAAATATCTGAGTTACTTTTTCAAATAAGTAATGCAAGTTACTTTATTTTCCTATTTATTCACTGACACCTCTCCTGGGAGTAAGTGCAGAGACGGAGGCATTTTCTTCAGCCTGAGGATTATTCATTTCACTCTTGGTGTGAAAGGGCCTTTACAGTTGCCAAAAATATAATTTTTGGGTTTTCTGTTATTAAAAATAAATAAGCAAGTCCAACCCAGGTGACAAAAAGTAACACAAAAGTAACGTAAGGCATTACTTTCCATAAAAAGTAACTAAGTAACACAATCAGTTACTTGCTTACGAGTAACACAATATTGTAATGCATTACTTTTAAAAGTAACTTTACCCAATACTTATATATATATATATATATATATATATATATATATATATAAATTTGTAGTCTCTCATGATCTAATCTCTGCTTAGTGCCTAACATACAAACAAGGTAAAATTATGGACGTATAGTAAAGCTCATAATGACATGTATTTCATCCATTTAATTATGTATTTATTTATTTGTTGATTTCAGCACACAATCCGCTCATGGTCTGTAGGTGTTGCTGTGGCTTTAGAAGAGGTTTGTTTGTCATTATATGAGCACTAGTCCTTGCACTGAGAGAGAGAATGAATCACTCAAGTGCTGCTGGATGTTACAGAACAGAAAGGGCGTGTCCTTAGGGCTGCATGACTGACAGCTCTCTGGGCCAATAGTAGGGTCATTATGAGCTTGACGAATCAAAGAGGCTATATGGCGGCCATTGTCAAAGCAATCGTTTGCAATCATTAAAAAAAAGTTGTCCGTTCATCCTCTAAATACTTCTAGTTGTTTGTTTTACCATTTTAAATCCTAAATGGATTCAATTTGCCATCTAGGTTAAGTTTAAGTGTCGTTCCACTTCCAATATCCAAATACTTTTTGGATGTTAATGCATTAATTACGGCAGTCAGGCATTGACAGTCTTAACATGAGCATATTCTCTCTGTCTGTCTCTCTGTGGCCACTTGGCATGTCTGTCAGGTTTCCAGTCCAAGGCCGCCAAGTGACATTTGCTCCTCTGTTTGTAGCTCTCAAAGCGCCGCAGGTTTCCATCTGCTGTCTCGCACATTCACGCTTCCCAAACAGGGACAGACAAAAGACACGGAGAAGCCTAATATACACATGAGCCGGGCTATATCTGCATGTGTGTATATTACAAGAATATAGACAGGCTATATTGTAACAATTTGCATTATTCTAATCTATATGTCTCAACAAATTTATGATAAAAACTTGTAACTTCCTTAAAAGATCTCAACATGACAATGTTTGTGTATATACACACAGTAACAAACAGAGCTGACATGAAGTTTTAATATAAAAAAGCATTAAAACAACCAGATCATTTTGTCATAGATAATTCTAATTACAAAAGCATAACACAACAACAACTATCAACTCTATAAATTGCTTGTTTCTATCTGCTCTGGGCACCTTGACCCAGATAGCATTCCCAGGCTGTGGAGGAGAAACATGATCAGAACACAATCAGAATCTAATGCCTCGAGGCATCACATGCTCCCAGCACCCGCTCCAAAGTTTCTTATGGCCCAGAACTGAGCCAGAGAAGCAGTTAAGCGCAGGACCGCGAAGAAGTTACACTTTTAAAATGATCCCAGCGCAGCCTTGAGTTTGTGGAAAGGCTACTGGTCCAGGATCAGTGCAGAAAGTCATTTCTTTCAAGATGTTTTCAGTGTTGTGTGACTGAGCGCTGTGGGTTTCAGCACAATGAAGCAAAGGTAACATTCAATAAGTTGGATTAGGTGCTTTTATGTTTGGAAGTCATGATGTTTTAAAAGTCAACACAAACTGGCTTTCACAACTGATTTTATTTTAGTAACCAAACCAACTGAAACAGGAGCGGAAAAATAAGACACATCAACTGAATGGCAGAGCGACATTTTTATAGCATATATAGCACAACTGGATTGTAAGCAGCAGGTCATTCTTAGAAGTCCTGAGATGTGATCTTTTTGAATGCTTGAGACAGCGCATCTCAAGCTTAAAAATAGCGTAATGTTTTGTGTGACCTCATGAGACACATCTATTTTGCATACCGGACTACAGTACAAGATCCCACATCAACAGAGAGATTCAACACAAGTTAGGAAACAGATTTGATAGAACTTGCCCTGGTTTTTGAACAGAAGGAAGTGCTTTGAAGATTCGCTCTTGACAGAAACCTGAAGACACAATGGCAACAGATCAGCAGTGTCTTCAGAGAG
This sequence comes from Tor tambroides, assembly GCA_021397915.2. Classification (NCBI taxonomy): domain Eukaryota; kingdom Metazoa; phylum Chordata; class Actinopteri; order Cypriniformes; family Cyprinidae; genus Tor; species Tor tambroides. The sequence goes on along the minus strand of JAFVLL020009365.1, from coordinate 40,259 downwards.
AGTGGAGAAGTTTGTGGAGATCAAGAGAGGATGAAAATTCGAGCAGCGACACTGGATGGATGGATGTGAGTGAAGAAGAGGAGGGTGAAGAGAATCCAGGGGAGGAAGATGAGCAGATAGAAGAAGAGGACCCAAAGAAGCTGCAAGTAAATGCACTGGAAAGTGAGAAGGCTGTTGATGAAGGATGTAGTGTTAGTTTTCCTTTTACACCTGCAAACAGTGACAGTGTTTTTGCTATGTGTAATGATAAAGCCAGTGATGAAGAAGATGCCAATAAATATGACAACAACAATAACATTGATACAGTATGCACTAATAGTCTTCCTGTTACTAACAGTGATAACTTAGTGGATGTGTTTACAAATGGTGCTAGTGATGATGCTAATAAATATGATGATAAAGCATACAGTGTTAGTTTTCTTGCTGCGTCTGCAAACAGTGATGGTTTAATTGCTGCATGCACAAATAATGATAATGAGGATGTGGATCAAAAAGATGACAAAAATAACAATGAAGAACACAGTAATAGTTTACTTGTTATGTCCATAAACAGTAAAGGTTTAGTTGATTCACTTACAAATAATGACGACAAGCGTGGATATAATATACATGTCGACATTAACGGCAATGAAGAATATATTAAGAGTTTACCTGTTACTTCTGCAAATGGTGATAGTTTTGCTGCTATGTGTGCACAAAATGATAAAAGCACTGATAAAAATTATGATAAATACGACAATGATAATGCAAATGACTGTTTTGCTACTGCCTCCATCAGTACTGATGACACTGGTGGTTCTGAAAAAGACTTAACATTTGGAGGTTTAACATTTAGAGATAAAGTGCAGCACATGGCAGACTCCAGCTCTGAACAGGAACTGATAAATCAAGAGTTAGAGGAGGAGGATGAAGAAGGTGATTATGAATATGATGGAAGTAGCCATTTTGAAGATTCTGAAGATGAGGATTGCGACATGTATCCCAAGAAGCTATGTTCTGATCCAGCTTACCCAGGTCTTCCAGGCTCTCGAGAACATGATGTTGTATTCAGTTCTCACTGATTTGACCCTCTTCACAGAGGATGGATACCGATTCCAGGTTCATGCTTTTGTCTTGGCTGCGGTCAGTTATCTTATTCAGACGAGACTCAGACAGAAGCCCAAACAAGAGCAATTTATCTCATTGTATTTGGGTCCTGAGGTTCATGGTTCAGGGTTGGCAGCAGTGGTGGAGTTTGCCTATACGGGGAATATTAGCATTTTGAACAAAAGCAATATAGAATGGATTTGGTCTGCAGCTGTCAGCCTGGAAGCTCCGAGAATCCTGGAACTTTGCAGTCGTGAGATATTAAGAACTTTGGGGCAGTCGTGGCCTAATGGTTAGAGAGTAGGACTCGCGATCGAAAGGTTGCGAGTTTGAGTCTCAAGCCGGCAGGAATTGTCGGTTGGGGGAGTAAATGTACAGTGCTCTCTCCACCCTCAATACCATGACTGAGGTGCCCTTGAGCAAGGCACCAAACCCTCAACTGCTCCCCGGGCGCCGCAGCATAAATGGCTGCCCATTGCTCCGTGTGTGTGTGTGGGTGGACTGGAAATATGGCAAAAGTTTGAGTTTCCTATGCATGAAGCTAAATGCTCCCTCCATATCATATACTTTTAAACTTCTCTAGCTTTACTATTAATTTCACTGCTTTATGTATGTATGTATTATAAGTTTTATATATGTCCCATCTTCATGAAGCTCACCGGGCGCTCCTGGCTGCCAGCAGCGACTACTTCAGAGGCATGTTTACCAGCGGTATGAAGGAAAGCCAACAGGAATCAGTGTCTCTGCTGTTAGTTGGGGCCGCCATGTTTGAAGCCCTCCTGCACTACACCTACAGCGGGGCTCTTGCTCTCGGATGGGGCTGTGTGTTTGATCTCACCAGCACATCTCTTCAATTACAGTTCCAGACTGCCTTCTCACTTTGCCTTAACTTTCTGCAACAAGAAATAGATGCTTAACGTAGATGCTGGACGTAGCATCTTTCGCAGAGGCCTATGGGATGGCGGACTTACTTGCACTGGCCGATGACTTTGTCTTGAGGCACTTTCAAGACGTGTCCATCACTCCAAAGTTCCAAGATCTTCCTGTAGAGAAACTGAAGAAGTACCTTCAAAGCGATTCTCTCTGTGTTCCCTCGGAGTTACTCGTGTTCAAAGCAGTAATGAGTTAGATCGAAGCCTTTCCCAGAAAGTGGGTCAAACTTGCCAGGGAGCTGATGGGAACCATCCAGTTTCCTCTCATGACCTTTAAGGAGTTCAAAGAAGTCAAGTCCATAACGTCTTGGCTGAGAATTGGCGCCAAAAGACTATACGGTTCTCTCCTTGAGGAGTTCTCTTCCAGTTCTTCAGATGTTCAGTCAAATTTCAGAGCCTATGCCTAAAGATACTCTAGTCCTGGTTGGGGGTGAGAGGATCACTGATAATTTTGACAAACGTAGACCCTGTAGGGACATGTGGTTTAGCAATTCCTTGCAGAACCACGTTGGATTGGTGAAGAAAGTAGAGAGGAGAATGCTGGGAACTTTACCTGAGAAAACAAGATTCAGTCATGGAGTTGGGATAATGAGGGGCAAGCTTTTACGTAGTTGGTGGACGGCATTATTATAGCAAAGCTGATACCATGAATTGTACTTACAGGTAAGATGTAACATGTTTGGACTCTCATACCGTTGACCTCCTGTTCAATCTTTCAACTAGGTACGATCCCATCCAAAACTTTTGGCAAAGGTTGGCTGATATGCATGAGACAAGAGGCAGCTTCACTCTAGTGGTCCTGAATGGCAAAATATATGCTATTGGCGGAGAGAGGGACTCAGAAGTCAATATGGAGAGTGTTGAGGTTTACTGCCCCAACACAAATTCTTGGAGGTTAGTACAATAATTGAATAGCACAATAAATACAGTTGTGATTTCAGGAAGAATCTAAAAGGCATGCATGATTCTAGATCAACATCAGCTGTTCCTCCTGGAACAATGTTTCTAAAAAGTAATCACAGGCCTGAAACTACCCTTATGTTTGAATGTTGTCTAAGACCCAAATCCTAGATCAAACTCTTACTCTAAACTTTGATTCATTTATAGATCTTTGTCAGATTAGGCACCATATTTTTTTTGTTCAAATGAAAACCACGTTGTGAGGGATAGACGTAGAGTCCGTTCAGTGGGTTGTATGCCTTGTCTAATTTTCACGGCACTTTTTCTAGAGTTTTGAGTCACCAGGGATTGTTCTGATAAGACATGTTATATTGTGTCAGCTCAACAACTGACAGCAAAGTAATAACATTATGACCCAGTGGACATACTTTTTTTGTCTATCCTTCATAACATTGTTGTCATCTACCCTAAGCAAAGTCCAGAGTAATGTTGCACAAGGACAAACAATGTTAATTCCGAGTTGATGTCCTACTTGGCTAAATCACTTTGTTGATTTTACTAACATGTAGCAAATGTACTGTGCAAGTCAAACTGTTCCTATACCTGCCCAGGTGAAAAAAAAAAAAAGTACATTCCCACAATGTACTTAAAGTTCTCTATTTTTGTACACTAATGTTGTACTTAATATACCAAAAAATATTCTTTAGTATTTCTTAAGATACACTTAAGATCATCTAAGTGCACTCAACTGTGCTATTTTGGGACACCATGAATATGAACTAAAATTTGCTTTTAACATACTATAAAAATGTATTTAGTTACCGCTTATAAACTAGTACACTCAAGTGTACTACAAGTGGTAACTAAAATTAGCATTTTTTTAAATACAGAGACAGTATGTTAAAATCACATTTTAGTTCATATTCATGGTGTACCAAAATAGCACAATTGAGTGCACTTAGATGATCTTAAGTTTATCTTAAGAGGCACTAAAGAGTCATTTTTAGTATATTAAGTAAAAAAAAATTAGTGTGTGAAAATAGAGCACTTGTGAAAGTGTACTTTTTTTCACCTGGGTGTTGAGAACCATTCAAAGTGAGTGCTGTTGTCCTCCATATAAAGCCTTTATTTTTAATTATCTCCTATTTCAGGTTTGTCCACCCATTAAGCCACGCCCTATACTATCACGCGGCCAGCGTATGGAACGGCACAATCTTCCTATCGGGAGGCTTTAACAATCAGTACCAGTGCCTGTCATCTATGATCCTTTACCACCCGGAACAAGGATCCATTAACCTGGCTGAAATGACGCATGATAGAGCCCTGCACTGCATGGAGACCCTAGGTGACCGTTTATAAGTGGCTGGAGGGGTTTCATGTGATGCTGGTGGCCATCTGGTAGATCAATTAGCCTGTGAGGTCTATGACCCTGTGGCCAACTCCTGGATTGCCATTATGCCATTCCCAGTGCCACATGATAGGTCAGCATCAGCGGTCTTAGAGGGGAAGGTCTACGTAATTGGAGGCTACTGCCAGGAGGACTACAGTGATACCAAAACAGTGCACCGCTATGATCCTGCAACAGAACGCTGGGAGAACATGAGTGTGACACCAGGCCCAAATACCTACATAGCTGCCTGTGTGCTGCCCATACCAGCTCATCTTAGACAATAAGAGGGGAATATCTTGAGTAATAAACATTGTTGCATTGTACATTGTCTCCACCTCATGGCAAGAAACCATATTCAACTTGGGGCAAAAGATGCTTTCAGAAATGATTTGAACAGGTGGTTCACAATATATAGATCATGTACTATAAAAGACACTGTAACATTAATGAGCAAGAGAACGTACAGTCCACTGAAAGTCTATAAAGATTACTGACATTAGGAAATTATCCCAATGCCACATATAACTAGTCTTATCGGAATAGGGCTTTTCAAAGAAAAACATGTTGGAATGTCACAGTTATGAACATGCAATGATACATTCATGGAAACAAATTATCAATTAATTGGCATCAAATATCTCTCCTTTTCAATTGTTTTTGATCACTTCTTTGGCTAAATGAATATTAAAATCTCTAAAGCTTTATGCCAGATGTTATATTTGTATTGGAGATTGCTCCTAGAATGAAGTAAAAAAAGGAAAATTGTTTATTTCTACTGTGTTCATTTATTTTACCTTAAATTGATTTACATAAATCTGACGACAAATTTGTTAGGTTGCCATCTAGGAACATACTCATGTGAAAAAAAAATACAAATAAAAAATTGGAAGAAGTTTAGTCTGAAGCTTTTAAAAAAAACAATAGAAGTCTATGATAAGTCCCCATTTGGACAGCCAAGTGATGTGCCTGAATGAAAATTAATGTTCTATAGAAGAGTAAACGAGGACTCTTGTTTTTGTCTGTATGTCTGAAATAGTGGCATTTTCATTACATTTATGCATGATTAACACAACAAAGCATAAGCTATGTTTTCAGGACTTTTTAAAAAATAATTCACACATACAAATTATACAGCAGTAGAATCCAGTGGGTAAAGCAGGTAGCCTGTGAAAGTGGAATAGTTGTACCGTCGATCCACAAAGATCCAGGATCTGATCCACAGCCTCATGTGAACCTCCTCACCAACATCCAGCTCCATCACGGCTCCATTGGACATTTGGTCGTTGCGCTCACCAGAATTATATTCGTATGAAGACACAAATCGTGCCGTGCCTTTAAAAATGCTCAGACCCATATCATGGGAGGAAAATGCGGAGCCTGAGTACCTGAAGTAATACACACCTTTAACAGGCGCTGTGAACACTCCTGCAAAACATACATAAGCAAGGATCTCAATACTACAAATTAAACCATGTTAAAAATTAGGAATTTTTCAAATCACAAAAAGTCAAAGTGAATATGTAGAAACCTGTGACAGGGTTATATGCATTGCCAGTGTTGGTTAGGACTTTATCAAAAATGAGTTTGGTCTCCGTATTAAAAGGTCCTCGGTGTGTATCCTCTGTATTTGACATGGATGCAGTGAATGCCACTTTAGGACTCTCTGTGAATGGGAAAAAAATGGTTAGTTTACTTTTTTAGCAGTAAATAAATCTAGAAAATGCAATGCAAAATTCTAAAGTGGTTGCAAAACACTGCTACATAGTTTCTGTGGTTCCAAACTCAAGATAAGTTCGAAGTTCAAACATGCATCCAACCCAGAGAATGTACCTTTAATCTGTTTCTGCAGCTCCTGAATCAAGCTTTTCTGCTCTGCGAGTTCATTTTTAGCAGTGTTCAGATCCACTGTCAGTCCATTAATTGAAGCTTTAAGCTCCTTCAACTCAGAGTAGATATTCACCACAGGAGTCATAATATCCTCATCCTGTGCCATGCAGAAACTTAATATCGAGATTAAGAAAAGCTGAAATAAATCCATGACTGTTTTCTTGAGCTAAAGAGAAGAGCGTAGGTCTACAGTCGCTGTGCTTCTTATCTTTGTAGAGCTACTCCTGGTTAATGATTAAGAGTTTGGAGTTTTTAGACCAGAAGATTTACGGCTTATCTAAGGGACAAAAACACACAAACACAAGTACCCAAATTTGAATAGTTGATAAGAAAAGTTTCTAGAATTGCAAAAATGAATGTCCATGAGAAATGTGTAACCTACAATTGAATCAACTCATACAAGTCCTATGTTTAAATCCTATGAAAGCAGATTCATTTTTCCACTTGATATTGGTGTAAAAGGTGTTAATGTGATCCAGCAGTTAAGATACCGTAATAAAAGTTTGGTTGTTTCAATTAAATATTTATTTACAAGTCTTTCTTAATGTCAAATGTCATCTCTTTGGATTCCCATAATTCACATGATAGACACAGAGACATAGTTGAACAATGATGAAAATTCAGAGATAACTAAAGTAAAGTTCAAGTCAGTTCACATATGCAGTTCATAGATTCTCATTAATAATCTTTTTATACAAAGATTAAAACATACTTTGCTCTGAGCTCACAGTATAAGCAACAAATATTTCAGTCATTTTGAGCCTGTAATGCACTAAAAAAATTCTAAACATTTCATACTAAAATACAAGTATCATTGTACATTTTCACTTTTAAAACTAAATTATATTACAGACGTCATAGTTTGGCACTTGTGGATACTTAGACAACACTCTCTCTCTCTCTCTCTCACACACACACACACACACACACACACACACACATATCAACACCAGCATATCCATGCTATGGATATATAGTTAGACATAACCATGAATAGAAGTAGGCCTAAACAAAGTTAAAATACTGGTGCACAAGGCTGTCAAGTAAAATTAGGCACCCTTATCTTGTAAGGAAATACTGTAGGCCTATTAAAAACAGTCAAACAGCATTCAATCCTGGGGACTTTGAGAGCAACATATTCACATCTTTAGTTCTGTTGGGTTACAAATCACTACAAAAAAGAGTTTACTTGACAAGAGTAGATAATTACTTTAGAAAAACCTTGCGTGTTGTGACAGTACTATGGTACAGTATTGACAGATGCTAGTACTCCCTTACGAAAAATTAACCATGGTCTTATTATAAAAGTAAAAGTGTAGCAAGTTTTTTTTTTGGTGCATGCAGGCTATTCATTACCATTTGTATAACCATAGTTTTATTACAAATACCATGGCGAAACTATGGTTAATGTAACAAAACCATGGTTAATTTGTGGTTAACATGGTTTAACTATAGTAACCATGTTTTTTATCTATTTATTTTTTTATTGTTTTGTTTTGTTTTGTTTTATTTGTAGTAAAACCATGGTTAATTTTCGTAAGGGCTTCTATATGGTGATAACAAATGTATGTACACTGTAAAAGAATTCAAAATACATATGGTAGTGTCACAGTACTTTGTGATATGTTTGCTGTTTTCACGTAGCCTACTGAAAATCTTACCTCCAGGGTCGTAATTACAAGCGTCAGATGTTGCTCGACAGTAAAGACGTTTTTCGCTGCTGACAGACGCAAAGAGACATTTGAAGGTGCGGATCGACTCAACGGATTGTACATTTCATCTAGCGATGTTTTCGTTATCTGTGTTCAGTATATAACCGCTCCAAATACTGTGTGGGAACTGTTGGAATGAATCGTGAGTCAATTCAAAATGAGAAGAGTGATTCATTAGCGAAGCGGCTAGTTAAAAAAAATATGGAAACAAGACATGATTACTGAAATATTAGAAGAGCAATCAGACAAGGATCTGTGAATATAAAAATAATAACCGCAGGCTGTGCAGTTTGTTAGACACATCCAAGATGGCGCCACGTCGTCTCAACAATTCCATTCTTAAAAAACAAAAAACAAAACAAACAAACAAAAAAAACAAAAACAAGGAATACATGGCTGGAGACAAAGAATAAAAATATTGACAACCCTAAACTATAGCCTGCTCTAAATTAGCCTAGTATTTTACAGTTGAATACATTTTTATATTTGAATATTTTATCTTTAATAAGAGAATAGGTGTCACCACAACTAATTAGCACAAGTTCTGTTGGGGGGACTATAAATATAAGTATTTACATAGGCTTACCAAAATGTAGAAATGACATAGTTCTAATTGAAATGAAATAGGAGCGTTATTTATGACACTCAGACTTGTTGCCAAAGCAGTCACTTATGAGATTGAATTTCAGATGTTCTCTCACAAGGCAGCTCCCTATGTAGACAGCAAGGCATCTCACTTGATTTTCAAGTTATGCAAATAAAGCTAACAAACCTGTGCTCATATTATTCTCATTTTCTGATGTGTTCAGGCAGATGAAGGAGGCATGCACGTATATCTGTGACAGGACCGGGCATCTTTCCCATGCTCTCCCATCTCTGAGTCACAGGATCATAGCGATGAGTGAGTCTGGCCTCGCTGTAGTCCTCCTGGCAATAACCGCCTAGAATATACAGCCTCTCCTCCAGGACAGCAGAGGCCGCTCCGACGTGGGGAATGGGGAGAGGAGTGAACACAGTCCAGCTGTCACGTACAGGGCTGTACATCTCGCAGAGCAGTTGGTCGGTATAGTACTTTCGGAGGTTGCACACGCCGCCAGCTACATAGAAACGGTTTTTCAGACTCTCCATGCAGTGCTGGGCCCGATCGTGGGTCATCTCAGCAAGGTATGTGGTTCCTCTCTCTGGATGGTAGAGGAACATGGACACCAGGCATTCGTACTTGCAGTTGAAACCTCCTGAGATGAAGATCTCACCTCCCCAGATGGTGGCAGCATGACCGCTCAAGGCTTGGTCCAAAGGATGGCAGAAGCTGATACATAGGACAGAAAAGTCCATATTTAATAGCTCTGTTCAATGACTCATTTGTGTCTCTGTTTTATCTCTCCCCCAAATTTTAGGAGAAACTAATGAGATAAAGGTGAAAGAGCAACATTTTTCTCCAAATGGACCACTCAGATAATTCTGTAAAGAGCATCATTCATTTTAAGGTGTGTTGTTGTGCTTCTAAGAGCCACTAGGTGTCAGGCAGTTCATTCAATCTTTGCATTGCTTTCATAATATACTTAAAGTGCTCTATTTTCACGCACTAATTATACTAAAAATGATTATTTAGTACTTCTTAAGATAAACTTGAGATCGTCTAAGTGTACTCAACTGTGGTATTTTGCATGGGAAACCATGAATATGAATGTGCTTTTAACACTATCTTTGTATAAACAAAATGTATTGAGTTAGCACTTGTAGTACATTTGAACCCATGTTTCATACACAAGTACACACAAGTGTACTACAAGTGGTGACTAATTTTTTATTTTTTTTTAAATACAGAGATAGTATGTTAAAAGTGCATTTTAGTTCATATTCATGGTGTGCCAAAATAGCACAGTTGAGTAGCCTACACTAAGCTGACCTCAAGTTTATCTTAAGAAGTACTAAAGAATTGTTTTTAGTATATTAAGCACAAAATTAGTGCACAAAAATAGAGCGCTTGAAGAACATTATGGTAGTGTATCTTTGTAGAATTCATTAGCTTGCTCTTTTATACTGTTTTACTTTCTCCTCTTACCTCCAGGAATCTGTTTCTGGTGAGTATTTTTCCACACTGTCAAGATTTGTGTTGATGTCTCTGTCTCCTCCGACAGCATACAGGCCGTCTCCACTCACCACCAGTGTAAAGTTACTCCTCAGTTCATGAAGGTCCGCCAGCCTTTGCCAGTCGTCTCGCTCAGGGTTGTACCTGTTGATGTGGATGTGCGGATGTTGTTAGAGAAAAAAAAACAGTGAAAGATAAATGTTACAAATACAGGTTGACACAGAAAATCTATTTATTTTAGTGTTGTCAATCAATAATAATAAAAAAATAAATAATAAATAACTAATCACACAATTTTTCTTAAATTAATCGTGATTAATCGCAATTTATCCCACCTAAATATGCTGTTATATTGCAATAAATTCACATTCAGTCTTCAAATAATGTAGAAATAACAAACACAGTATATTTTATTATTTGTTTAATGGCATCTTTTTTTAATGACTGAAGGTGAGTATTACTGATACCAATACTACTGATGTCTCTATGAAATTGTTCTTTTTCCCCCCCTAATATTTAACCATTGACTATATGTAATGTTGGCTATACAAACTTTACGGCATGATTGAGAAATATCAATTTTAACATTTATTGAATAAAACTGAATAAAGTTATCAAGCACTAAATTCTAAAAATATATATAAAAAATATAGTGATGCATTCTCAAAATTGGTCCTCTGCATTTAACCCATCCAAGTGCATGCACACAGTAGTAAACATACACCCGGAGCAGTGGGCAGCCAATGTTCCAGCACCCAGGGAGCAATTTGGGGTTTGGTGCCTTGCTCAAGGGCACCTCAGTCATGGTACTGCTGGTGCGGGAATCGAACCAGCGACCTTCTGATTACAAGCCCGACTCTCTAACCATTAGGCCACGACTCCCCTCTAAAATAAATATAGATGAATCCTTAAAGTTACAAGTTATTGATTTCCTCTTTTTTTCTAATTTTGACAGCACTATTTTATTTTTTTTAGATAAATGAATAGAACTTAACTTAATGACCCCATTATACCATTTATTTGACTTAAAATAAATATTAACTAATATAAAATAATTTATTTTATTATAACAATATTTAAAAAAAATTCTAACTGAAAAAAATAAATGAGAAAACATACAGACATATATATAAATAACTAACAAAAATGACAAAAACCCATAAAATTTGCTAAAACTTTATCTAAAATTAAAATGAAAAAATATAAAAATAAAAATCATTCAAAGTACTAATCAAAACTATAGTATGATACTAAAACAACACTGACAAATTCAATTTTCTTTTCAGTCATGAATAGATCATAAACAATGTATGAATATTGCATTTGGATTTTGCTGGTTTTTTTCAGAACAAAAGTTACTTTCCAGTAACTTAAGTTTTGTTTATTGATTGATTGATTGATTGATTGATTGATTGATTGATTGCTTGCCAGTATTTGTGACCCTGGACCACAAAACCAGTCATAAGGGTGAATTTTTTAGAAATTGCAATTTATACATCGCATGAAATATGAATAAATTATCTTTCCATTGATGTAGGGTTTGTTAGGATCGGACAATATTTGGCTGAGATGCAACTATTTTTAAATCTGGAATCTGAGGGTGCAAAAAAATCTAAATATTGAGAAAATCACCTTTAAATTTGTCCAAATGAAGTTCTTATCAATGCATATTACTAATCAAAAATTAAGTTTTGATATATTTAGGGTAGGAAATTTACAAAATATCTTCATGGAACATGATCTTTACTTAATATCCTAATGATTTTTGGCATAAAAGAAAAATCGATCATTTTGACCCATACAATGTATTTTTGACTATTGCTACAAATATACCCCAGCGACTTAAGACTGCTTTTGTGCTCCAGGGTCACATTTTACATTACAGCCTGGCAAAACCATGATTTGCTACTCGCTACCTTATATAACTAATTTATATATGAGCTCATGTCAGTAGACATAGACAACACGCCACAAAAGTGCACTTTAAATTTCTTGGCCATTACTTTACCTGTAAACAGATTTCATGGTGTCATTCTTTGCGTAGAAGTGGCAGCCTCCAGCTACATATAGCTGACCATCGAGGACCCCAACGCCGTGTCTAAATCTGGCCTGATCTGGCATTTCTCCCAGCAACCTCCACTCCATCTCCTTCACAAGGCCTGTTCCACTTCTCAGAGAGTTAGCAAACCAGAGCTGCCTGCTGGGAAGCCGATGACCCATGTCTGGATGCAGCTCATCACCTCCCACCAAAACCAGGGCGTCTTTGGGGTGACGTATTCGTTGCCGTGCCACGCGATCAGAGATGCCAAACCCAAACTCCTTCAGCGCCGATTTGTAGAGTTCAACCTCGACTTCTCCACTGCATTCCATGCTCAGGTTCACAGCGCGAACCTCTCGAAATTCTCGGAAGGTCATGAATGGGAAACGCACTGCTTGCATGAGCTCTTCAGCCTGTGGGAGCCGTTCGGTGGGATCCGCTTCCACCCAAGTGACGACCGCTCGGAAAACAGCCAGCTCTGATGGAACGGACAATGCGTCGCATCGGAGGAACTGCAGAAGCTTTTCAGCTGGGAGGTCCTGAAATTTTGGGGTGGCGGATATTTCTTGGAAGTGTCTGAGAACAAAATCCTCAGCCAGCTCCATCAAGTCCGCCATCCCGTAGGCCTCTGCGAAAGACGCTATGTCCAGGCAGTTGTGGACATCCATTTCTTGCTCCAGGAACTGAAGGCAGAGCGAGATGGCTGGCTGAAACTGAAACTGGAGCGAAGTACAGGTGAGTTCGAACACACAGCCCCATCCGAGCACCAGAGCGCCGCTGTAGGCGCAGTGCAGGAGGGCCTCAAGTTCAGCAGCTCCGATTAACAGTAGAGACACAGACTCCTGCTGGCTTTCCTTCATGCCGCTGGTAAACATGCCTCTGAAGTAGTCGCTGCTGGCTGACAGGAGCACCCTGTGAGCTTCATGAGGCAAAGAATTGAGTCAGCACTGTTTAAGAACATTATTGAAACTTGTAATTTATTTACTTAAACTGTTGTTTTTCTGCAGCTTGAGGGCAGCAGTTTACAAATTGGAGGGAAAATGGTTGGCATTTTCTTCTCCTGTTCAAATTTCAAATTTTTAAAACATTCAAATTTGAGTAATGCATAGATGGTTTGTAATGACTCTGTCTCTGTTCTTTACTTTTAAACTACTGTTGTGTTTTTCTACAGCTCTATAAAACTCAATAAAAGGTTTGTATCACTGACACAACATTTTTCTCTACCTCCGTTTTTCACTTTTCAACTATTTTTTTCTACAGCAGCTGACAAAATGGAGGGAAATAAGTGGTCATCATTTTATTTTCCTGTTCAAATTTTCAAAACTGTCACAACTGTCGTTTTTTCTCTACCTGTTGTGCGCTTTTAAACTATTGTTGTCGTTTTCTACGGCTTGATAAAAGCCCAGCAGTTGAAAAAGGTTTCAAATGTTCATAACATTCCGATTTGAATAATGGATGGAATGTAATTAAAACATTTGTGAAGTCACTGACGCAACTGTCTTTCTCTCTCTCTCTCTCTCTCTCTCTCTCAACGTCTGGTCTTCTCTTTTATTTAATTATTGATACCTTTTTCTACTGCTTGATTCAAGTCAAGCCCAGCAGTTGACAAAATGGAGGGAAAAAACTTTTTCAAAACATTCCAATTTCAAATAATGAATGCAATGGAATATAATTCAAAGCTTTGTGAAGTCACTGATATAACTGTCATATTTTTTTTACCTCTGTTTTTTCCCACTTTTGAACTATTGTTGCCTTTTTCCACAGCTTGATAAAAGAAAAAGCTGAGCAGTTGACAAAATGGAGGGAGAAAAAACAGTTTCTTCAGTCATTTTCTTCTGTTCAAATTTGAATTTCAAATTTTCAGAACATTCAGATTTGAATAATGGACAGAATGTAGCGGAACAGAAAGGTTTGTAAAGTGAAGGAAGGGAAATTGGCCATCCTTTTCTTCTGTTCAAATTCAAATTTCAAATGTTCAAAAAAAAAATCGGAATTGAATAATGGATTTAATGAAATGAAGAGAAAGGAATCAGCAAACACATGGCAATATCCTGGCAACCACCCAAACACTAGCATTGTGTTGACTATTTCATGGGCAAGCATCAGTCTTTCTTGTGCAAATGGTATCTTTTATGTGGGTTATCTAGTCATGTTTTTTGCATGTTACAGTGTCTCTATATGCCTTACCACAGTAAACAGCTCCTTCTGCAACCAGTTCTACATCACATCCCACTTTTTTCTCCCATAAGTCCTGCATGGACTGCAGGCCGACCTTCATTTGCTCTTCTGCTGACATCTTTCTCAGCTTTTCTTCCTTTTTACCTCCATCCTCCTCCACTTTGAAGAGCTCCAGGACTCTTGGAGCTCCCAGACTCACAGCTGCTGTCTGAATCTGCATCATGTTGTCTTTGTTCAGCTTGGTGATGGCTCCAGTGTAGGCAAACTCCACCACTGCAGCCAAACCAGAACCATTAACCTCAGGACCCAATCTCAGCGAGATCTCCTTCTCATCTCCATCCCTCTCCTGGAGCTTTTGCCGGATGATGGAGCTCACCGCAGCCATGACAAGCGAGTGAAGGTGGAGGCTCAGCCCATCCTCAGTGCTCAGGATCAGGTCCGTAAGAACGTTCTCCATCTTCATCTCCTCCAGAGTTTGAAAGATCTCACTTGGGTAACTTTGTCTATGGTACCTTTGCAGCTCATCTTCTTCCACATTATCACCCTCATTCTCCTTCGCTGCCTCCTTTTTCATTCCTATCCTGCTGTTGTTGTAGGATACGATCCATTGTAGCTTCCTGTTCTCCTCCTCAAACTTCTCTCCTCCTTCTTCTATCATCCTTTTCCTGCGCTCTTTCTCTCTTCTCCAGCGTTCCTCCCATTCCATGGGCAGATATCCTCTTGTAAACTCCATGAATAAGTGGAGAAAACTTCTCCTTATTGTCGTTCTCTGTTTACAGCACTCACTCTTGACGGTGCTCCTGTACTCTGTATTTTCCTGAAGTCAACAACAAGCTAATTTTAGGTTCTGGGTCAGTAGATCTCGTTTCGATAGACCTGCAGCCTTTACAGAGAGGTCACACTCTGCTGCTTTGGGTTATTCCAAAGTTAGTGTTCATTTTTAGATTAGATTCAACATTATTACAAAGCCAATGAAATGTGGTTTGCACTAGAAGTGTTAATATATTTATAGACCTGATTATCTTGATTATGGTATTCTGTATGCAAGATTTAGATGTTTTATCTTGTGTAGTATGATCATTATTAAAATATTAGGTGTCCAAGTTCTTTCTTGCTTGCTTTCTTTCTTCTTGTTTTTTGTTAGTCATGTATTTGTTTTTGGTGAAATATTGAATAAGAAGCGGGTAATTAGGGGATTTCAAAACATTAAACATTAAAAAGAGCACATTTCTGTTCTGTAAGAAATGTGATTATGTTCGATTGATTAGAAAAATTGATCCAAATTATTTACAATTTTGTTTGAGGGCACACAAGAGAAAGCTCAGACAGAGAGGTGGCTGAGTGTAAAATAAAGCAGAAATCCGGCAAACTGCATTTCTGAGATCAGACCTGCCTGTCTGACGTTATCAGAAACTACGTCAGAGGGTGTTGCAGCAAAAGTTAAAGGTTTCTCACAGTGCATACCATACCTTCTCAAATGAAAGCAGATACTGTACATCTGTGCTGTTCTCTGGTGCAGCGTAAACTGTTTTGTATAGGTGTCCATCTTCATTTTTAAATTCGATTCCAATGACAATTCATATACTATAAACAGAATACCCGACACACTGTTTGCAGATATTATCTGGTGTGTCATTTTACATTTTATAGAGCATTTCTTAGGCTTCTTATTACTATGAAAGAGACATGTAAGCACTGAGAGATATTTATGTGTTTCTTATAGCCACTGATCTAAACTGAGTATGCCGAAGTACTGAATAGATAACTAGCCAGTTGATAAATCAAATAACATGCACTTTTCTTAAAGTGTGTGTGTTATTTGCATTTATGAGTAAGTTAGTGTTAATTTTTGATCATTATCAAAAATGCATATATAATTATGCAAGAATGCTAAAAAAAAATTTTGTGATAAATTATGATGTTATTAATAACATGTGATGATAATGTAAAAATAAGAGAGATTTAGCTATGTTTAGAAGAACCATATTGCTCAGAATCCAATTTTAGTTACTAAAATATGTTTTCATCAGGGTTTGCCCTTCCAGAAAACTCAGTGCTACATAATAGGCTACCAGTAACCCAGCAGGCTGGTGTTAGTTAAGATTTTCCCAGTGTTTACCACAACATAGATGTGTACTTTTCAGAAAGCTGATTCTTATTTAGTGCAGTCACTTTGTTTCTGTTTGGGGTCAAATTTGGGAAGAACATGCTGTTGAAAAATACAACAAATCAAACACAAATAGACATTTGACCGAAGTGAACTGCTGCTGTATGTACACAAATGAGCATGTGAAAAATCATTGTATTTATTCATGTAACATTAAAATGATCATAAAATTAAGAAAAATCATCATGTATCGACCCGATAGTTATAATCTATTTGCACCATTATGACCGAAAAGAAGATAAGCATTAACTGTGTTTGGACAATCTTCTGTATGCTTGTTAATACACCATTAATAGCCAAACACATCAGCTATCAAACACTAGAATTTTATTCTCCATTTTTCAGTCACTGAATCCTTTATGAAAATGTTCTGTACATGCAGCACACCATTTCTTGTTTGCACTTTTCTTTGTACTTGTTAACAGAGAAGACACTTTGAATCCAAGGTCACTTACACAAGATTTCTGAGTGCACAAAGTTGACAAGCCCACCCAAATGGGCTATGTTTTCCAATAAATGGCAAAAAAGCCACAGTAAAAATGTTTACTGTTCATAAAAATAACCTTTTATGAACTTTTATGGTACATGGTTCCTTGAAACTTGTATAAGATGTGGAAACAGTTTATTGTGTTCTGATTGTTGACTCAAGTGCTCTTTGAAATCTCAATTCTAGGAATAAAACTGACTGGCTGATGTCCACTCTATAAATTACACATCCTTTGGCCATCCATATTTTGCCCTCATGAAAATCATGATAGTTTCAGTAAACATGCCAAGATCTGATTGGTTAGATGATGATATGGGTGTGTTTTATGCTGTATAGTTAGTTGGAACAATTGTGATGAAGCAGGTTCAAGTTCCCAAAGAAATCCACGGCAACAAAACATTTTATGTTACTACTCACAACAAATGAACGGGAACACTAAACGAAAGTAGCAGATATCAGACGATGTGCAAATGCTGGTACTGCTGGTTCAAATCATTGCCTTTCACATGAAAACGACGAGGCTCTTTTACAGTAATTCAGTATGAGAAAAATGAGAACATTATGGAAGTGTTCTCAGCACATTTTCGTGGCATTCATTATCTCACTATTAAGTTTTATGTGTTGTCATAATGAACAATTTTTTCATTGATGATTACATTTTTATATATAGTGCAATGCAAGTAGGTTTTATAGAGGGATGTGTTAGTGAGAATTGTAAAAACTCCCTTCAGTGTTTTAGGAGGAAGAAACCTTGGCAAGATCTAGTCAACATGTTAACATTAAACATGTATATTGGGCAAAATTAAAGTAAACACAGATAGTTATTGAATATCTCTTTAATATCTCAATTGTTTTTCTTAGGCAGTAATTTTAAAAGGTAAAAAATTTAGACTTTTTAGTCTGAGAAGTCTAAACATATGACAAGTTTTCCTCAGATGTTTCTCCCAAGAAAAAGACCCCAGCAAGAGATTCACAAGAAAACTCAATGTCTCAGATTATACTCAGGTTTGCCAAAATAGCAAAGTCTACCATTAAAAGTTTCAATTTCTCATCAAATGATCTGAGCTACTTTACACGTACGTTTTATAGCTCTGAACGCTTATCGGACGACAACCACTGACTCATTTGGGTCATTTTCATGACATTTGAGACAAAGCTGGTGAGTTATGGATGGCACAAAAGTCTCTAAATTTAATGTCATTTTTGTCTAGTGAAACCGTTAATGCATTAAACGGAACATATTCATGTCTTTTCCTTTGTACATGCCTTTCTGATACAGCTGGATAAACTTTAAACTTGCTTCAAAGCATGGCAAAATCAAAGATTCATGATGAGTTTCCAGGCCTGTCCAGCTGTCCAAGTAAGTCATATGTGGTCATGCAAGTTTTTTTTTTTTTTTTTCAGACCAGTAATAATAATCTATAATCCTTTCATTTATGATGCTCACTTTGAATGAAGGATATCCGATGTTAACACATCTGAACTGCTGGTAGACAAACTCTCTATTTGACAGATGTGTCATGTTGGGAAACCAGTCTGTTGATATTTCTGAAGAAGACTTCAAAGACAGCAAGATAACACAATACAAAGAACTGCCAGTCATGGTTCTGAAACAATGTTTGTGTACATCTAATAAAGGGTGTATGTAAGTAGGCTCAATTAAGGTATAAAAGAAAACGCAACTCATTTTCTGATAGCAGAGGAAGTGCTTGGCAGTGCAGTCGTGGGTCAGCAGCGTGAAGAGCAGCGGCCTGAGCACACAGCCTTGTGGGGCACCTGTGCTCAGTGTGGTAGTGCTGGAGGTGTTGCGGCCGACACGGACTGACTGAGGTCTTCCGGTTAGAAAGTCCAGGATCCAATTACAGAGGGAATTGTTAAGGCCCAGCAGGTTTAGTTTATTTATGAGCTGTTGTGGGATTATTGTGTTGAATGCCGAGCTGAAGTCAATGAAGTCTTTATTTTCTAGGTGGGTAAGAGCCAGGTGGAGGGTGGAGGAAATTGCGTCGTCCGTAGAGCGGTTTGGACGGTATGCAAACTGGAGCGGATCGAGTGTGTTGGGGAGGCTGGTTTTGATTTTTTGCATGACTAACCTCTCAAAGCACTTCATCATGATTGGAGTCAGTGCTATGGGATGATAGTCATTTAGACAGGACACAGGTGATTTCTTTGGTACCGGTATGATTGTTGTGGATTTGAGACATGTGGGGACGACTTCCTGGCTCAGCGAATAAATCTGTTAGGACATCCGTCAGCTGTGCAGCACAGTCTTTCAGTACACGGCCAGGTATGTTGTCAGGACCCGCAGCCTTGCGTGGGTTAATCCTAGATAGGGTCTTCCTTACGTCGGCTGGAGACAGACAGAGCGCCTGGTCGTTGGGAGGTGTGGGCAGTTTTTGTGCAGGTGTGTCATTCTGCATTTCAAACCGTGAATAAAAGTGGTTGAGTGTATCGGGGAGGGATGTGTCATCATCACAGGCCTGTGGCGGGGGCTTGTAGTCAGTGATGGTCTGAATGGCTTGCCACAGGCTCCGTGTGTCTCTGCTGTCTGTGAAGTGATTGTTGATTTTTTGAGCATGTGACCGTTTTGCATTTTTGATGCCACAGGACAGATTGGCTCTTGCTGTTTTGAGGGCTGCTTTATCTCCTGATCTGAATGCTTCATCTCTGGTCTTTAGCAGCCCACGAACCTCTGCTGTCATCCATGGCTTCTGGTTTGCACGTGTGGTGATGGTCTTGGTGACTGTCACATCATCAATGCACTTTTTGATGTAAGCAGTCACAGTTTCAGTGTACTTCTGCAGGTCTGTGTGGTTGTTGTAGGTGGCCGCCTCTTTAAACATGTTCCAGTCTGTGCACTGAAAGCAGTCCTGTAGTGTTGAGGTAGCATTCTCTGGCCAAATTGTGATGAGTTTTTGAACCGGTTTGGCGAGTTTCAGAAGTGGTCTATATGCTGGGATTAGCATAACAGAGATGTGGTCTGAGTACCCGAGGTGGGGGCGGGGTTCAGCTTTGTATGCGTTCTTTACTGTTGTGTAAACAAAGTCCAGTGTGTTTTTCCCTTTGTTGCAAAGGTTTTTCCCCTTGTTGCAAAGGTTTACTGACTTTTAGTAAGGTGACTGCACTAAAAGTCAGTATGTGGGGAAGTGGTTGAGGTCTCTAGGTCCCTGTGGAAGGTGGGGTGTTCAATAGAGCAACTGCTCTGTGGTAAAAGCTAGTTTTGAGTCTTGTTGTGTGGGCATACAATGTTTGTATCATTTCCCAGATGGCAGAAGGGTGAAAATGTTGTGACCTGGGTGAGAAGAGTCTCTGATGATGGTTTTGGCCTTCCGGATGCAACATGCCCTGTAAATGTCCTCCAGACTAGGGAGCTGGGAGCAGGTAATCTTCTCTGCTGTTTTAATGATCCGCTGGAGAGACTTCTTGTTTTCTGAGGTACAACCTAGTGAGTTTCATGCTTTATCAGTTGAGCTAAAGAACCCCAAATTCAGTACTTTTAATTAATGATATATTTCAGTACAAATAAAATATCTTGTCTGATCATGTGTCCAGAGATAAACTGGGGCACGTCTTATCAGGCGGGTTTCTACAACATGGCTTTGTCCTTCTCGATGTCTCTGACTGGTGTCGAAGATCACGTCAAAAACTTCAGGTAAGACTAAACATTTTTATCAAACTGACTGCTTCAGATCTCGATACACTAGCCGCTCATGTATAAACACTCTCTCTTAGGCCTCAGTGTCTCGTTCTGACCGGCCCTCCAAACGTTCGTCCTGCTCTGGTGGACTTTGTGGGGACTTTCACCAAAAACATCAGCCTGATGATCTGTGGGAACATTATCATGGTACGTGACCTTTGTCTTATTCAGATAAACTGACAATTTAATGCTTCCTTGCTAAATGAAAGAAAGAATTGCTCTCTCTTATGCTTTCAGGAGGATGAGAAGTCCAGTTTCCCGCAGCACAGCACTGATATGCTGGTGGACTGGCTCAATCAGAGGAAAGTTCATTCTTTCTACACATCCTTCACCGCTGACAGTCTGAAAGAGGGCACACATAGTCTAATGCAGGTACGACCGTCACTAAATTAAGATCTGTTTCTTCTCCTGGTCACGTACTTCTCACAGAGTCTTTGCTCTTCTCGTCAATTATCTTTCTAGGCTTCAGGTCTCGGTAAACTGAAGCCCAACACTTTGGTTTTGGGATACAAGATGAACTGGCAGGAATGTAAACCGAAGAGCTTACAGGACTATGTCAACACCATCAGGTGAGCTGTTGCTTTTGTTCACAAATGTGACCCTGAACCACAAAACCAGTCATAAGTAGCACATATATTTGTAGCAATAGCCAAAAATACATTCAATGGGTCAAGATTATCGATTTTCTTTTATGCCAAAAATCGTTAGGATATTAAGTAAAGATCATGTTCCATGGAGACAATTTGTAAATTTCCTACTGTAAATATATCAAAACTTAATTGTTGATTAATAATATGCATTGCTAAAGACTTCATTTGGACAACTTTAAAAGGCGATTTTCTCAAATTTTTTTTTTTTTTTTTTTTTTTTTGCATCCTCAGATTCCAGATACCGGCCAAATATTGTCCTATCCTAACAAACCATACATCAATGGAAAGCTTATTTATTCAGCTTTCAGATTATGTACTGTATAAAACTCAATTTTACTCAAAAAATATCATTATGACTGGTTTTGTTGTCCATGGTCACACATATAAGTGAATCTTTAACACTTTTCCTTTGTATTTTGACGTCGTATAATGTTTTTCATTCAGCGACGCTTTTGACTCCAGCTACGGTATCGCGATTCTGAGAATGATGGATGGATTGGATGTAACAGCTGATTTGCACGGTGCAGGTGTGTGTTTTATATCATATGATGGATTGAAAATGGCTCAGCATTGCAGTTTGAGTCATAAAATCAAGTCTGATGTGGGTTTATGTCATGTCTGAAGGCAGATGATCTGCTATTGATAACCCGGCATTCGACGCAGATGAAGTCCCGCAATGTGAGAGCGACCGGAATTCAGGTGAAACACACAGAAACAATATTTTCTGTGCACATAAATGTTATTTGACAAACACTGAGAACATTAAATCATCTTAAATTAATAGAATATCAAATAATAAAATGGTCCCACATGAAAAAATACAATAGTAATTTATAGTAAATACTATAGTGTTTTTGAACCATTCTATATAATTCTATAATTAATTAAAATAATTCTATAGTTGCTGTGGTAATATAACAACTATAGTAATAGAAACATATTTCTTTACCCAATACTGTACTAAGTTTTCTACAACTATAGGGAAGATTATACTACAATACACTACAGTTTACTGTATTAAAAACTAAAGTATACTACAGTATTTGTAACAGTTTATCTATTCACTATATATAATACTACAGTGTGCTGTAGCATTCATTAACTAAGTGTTGTAAATACTATAATATATACAGTATAATACACTTTACTATAGTGTGGTTCAAAAACACACTCTTAAAAATAAAGGTGCTTCACGATGCCATAGAAGAACCTTTTTAAAAATGCATCTTTATAGTAACTGTTGTGGTTTCTTCCTCTCTGTTCCTGTAGTTTGCAGCGGTACGAGGAAACCATCGCCCCCTTCAGGCTAGCTGAAGAACAGGCTGGAGGAGACGTACAGGAGCTCAAGAGACCATGGAAAGTGTCCGACAAAGACCTAGAGGCCATAAAACCAAAGGTGTGTGTGTGTTTTGCTAGTGCGTTGGGTTTTGAACATAACTAAAAGGTCTCAGTGTGAAAGCAATAATGCATTATAGACGACAGTTTGTTTCTATGAAGCTGCTTTGAAATGATGTGTAAATAAATTTGACTTGAGGATGGTCATCAGTTCCTCTGTTAAAACGGTCTTTTATTTTCAGGTGGAGAGGACGGTGAGACTAAACGAGATCATCAAGAAGAACTCAATTCACGCTGCTCTGGTTGTAATGTGAGTACAGATCAGGGTTATTATCTTTAACTAAAAAATCGGTAGCATTTTATTTTACAGTCCTGTTCCTCATGTACATACCATGTACTTATTATAGTAATTACAATAACTAGGTACTAACTATGAACTTTCCACTAAACCTAACCCTACCCCATGTAGTTACCTTATGTTACCAGCACTTTCTTAGGTAAGTATGCTGTAAGTACATGTACTGTAAAATAAAGTGCAACCAAAAAATCATTACTTGAAATAAAATAATCATTAACTGAGATAAAATTCAGCTAGTTGTGACATTTCTCATTTTCGATTAGCTGAAGTACTAAAATGACAAAAATTCAATTAACTACAACTAAAACTTAAAACTATATAAACATTTTTAAAAAGATGAAAATGATAAAAACGTGACAAAATTACGAAAACTTCAAAATATTAACAAAAACATTAATAGTTTATCAATAATACTAAAGTAAAACTGAAATAAAACTATAGATAGACTAGTTGAACCATCCCAGTTGTTTTTCCTGTTCAGCCAATAAGCAACTTACAAATGAGTGACGTCACAAGCAATTAGTCATAAATTATCAAATTTTTAAAGGCTTCTCTCTTAAAACTTCAGTCAACAGAAAAGCTGCAATGACCAGTCGACCAACTCAATGAATTCTTAAAAAAAGAGGAAAGCAAAAAAAAGTTCACTGAAAATTGCTTTGTGAGGAAATTTCCACATAAGCACAGTTTATATTTGTCTTAAACTGATTTCAGTCATTTAAGAAAACGTGTGACTGGTTGCGTGTGTTTTAATGAGTCTCTTCTGTGTGTGTGTGTGTGTGTGTGTGTGTCTGTGTCTGTGTGTGTGTGTGTGTGTGTACTGGTTTTTGTGGTTTACGGGGACAAAATTTGTTTAATGACATGGGTATGACAGAGGTATTACAATTTGAAGGTGGTTTATGAGGACACTGCCTATGTCCCCGTAAAAGGCCTAAAAAAACATACTAAATGGTGTTTTTTTGAAAATCTAAAAATGCAGAAAGTTTCCTGTAAGGGGTAGGTTTAGGTGTAGGGTTGGTGTAGGGCAATAGCCCATACAGTTTGTACGGTATAAAAACCATTACGCCTATGGAGAGTCCCCGTAAACCACAAAACAAACGTGTGTGTGTGTGTGTGTGTGTGTTTCAGTTCTCTTCCAGTCCCTGATATCACCTGTCCTAGTTCTCTCTATATGGCCTGGCCGGACTCGCTGAGCTTTGGCATCCACTGTCCTGTGCTGTTCATACGAGGAAACCAAGAGAGCGTCATGACCTTCTACTGCCAGTAAATGTGACTGTTCATCATTAAACTTATCTATTCCTACATGTAAAGCTGCTGTCATGTAAAGATGTTAAACCTGTTGAACTGACATGAGCTTCTTAATCACGTGTTCTTATGTCTGTTAAATCTGTCTTTGATGATACAGGCTAACGCTTCAGCTAGAAAGGATAGAATAGAAATAGGAAAGCACTTTGTCTCTGATGTCTGGATCTTCATTTCAGGGTAGACGCTTCATGCAATTGAAACAAGACACAATTATAATATTTTAAAATAAGTTTATTTGTTTTTACTTTGTAAAATTACATTTCATAGACCAAAACATTATAATGCACAATTTAGAAAGTTACATTTTGACTGCATATAAATACTAGATTATTATAAATTACATGTTTTGATCTGCTTTTCAATGTGAAAAATACAATTTAGCACAATTACGAACATCTCAACTGTCATTGTCTCATTACACCAAGTATAAAAACGCTAAAAAAGCTGTTCAATCACATGAAAAACAATTAAGCATCACATGTCCAGAATATATTACATCTGAAATAAACATTTCATGAAGTGTCCAGATCTGTACTGTATTTTAGACATTTTTAATGCAAAACAACAAACAAAATCCATGAATTGCACGTTCAAGTAAGTCTACACATCTGTTGGGTGAAAAAATACTAATTGATTTTTTTTTAAAATTTATTACAAGTTCTCTGAAATCTTCAGTTATGAAAGCTTATACAGTATAAGCATTAATTTGCATACAACTCTGGAAGATAAATCTGAACGTTGGATAAAGCCAGGTTCAATATTCTTATTTCATTTTGTTGACACGTTAGAGTTTAAGGTTTTCACAAAGGGGATTTTGGATTTCTCTTTCTATCACTCCTTAACTCAGAAAATAGCATCAACAGCCAGAAAAATAGACCATTTCAACATGTTTTAAGGAATAAAATGTTAGTGTAAGTGGGTGCTGCTGAAACTCATTTAGAGAAAAATTAAAGATATGCATTGCAATTGAAATCTACAGACAAAAACAATTAAAGTGCAATAATAAAACCCTTCTATAAAAACCTTCAGAATACAGACAAGAATAAAACACTAAAATCTAATGTAAGTTTGAGATGGGTACTCTTTAGAGAAAATGGCCTTTAAAGATATGGACTGCAATTGAAATCTACAGATGCAAATAAACTGCAATAATAGAAATCAGCCAAATGATATGAACAAACCCTTCAATAAAAACCTTCAAAATACAGACTGTAAATTTTGGTGTATGTAAGTGCTGCTGAAGTGGATACAGAAACTTATTTGGAGAAACTGACCTTTAAAGATATGGATAACTGAATGTACAAGCACAATAAGAGAAAGTGCAAACAAGTGCACAGTATTTTGAATGTTTTCCTTCCGCTAGTCTGAAACATGAAAGATGCCAAATAGTTTGTGTGTAGTGTCTTGCCTTAAAGAGCCAGGCTGAGTGAGTAAATCACGTGTCTGTTTTACTGGCAGTAGAAGGTCATGACGTTCTGCTGGTTTCCTCGTATCAGCAGCACTGGACAGTGCAGACCGCAGCTCAGTGTATTCAACCAGGCCATATAGAGAGAACTGGGACAATCCGCCTGCGGTACGGGGAGAGACCTAAAACACACACATTTATTAATAATTAACAGGGGTGTTTACCCTCAAATTATTATTCATACATTTCAAACGTAAATGATTTATGAGGCTCCAATATTATCAGATTGTGCTTTGTTTGTGTATGAATTACATATTGACCAGCAGCCAGTAATGGTTAATGGTATTACAGTCAATACTCACACTAGAACCAGCGCGGCTTGCTTCGAATTCCTCCGTATGATTTCATTCAGCCGCACTTTCCTCTCCGACTGTTAAGGGAAGAAAGAAACTTTGAGCTGGCGAGCTGGATTTGTTATTGTGGCTGGACACTGAGGTCAAACACACACACCTTGAGTCTCAGTGCGTCCATCTCTTTGTCTGTGACTTTCCTCGGAAACTCTGTCCTCTGCTGCTGCGCCATACTTTCATCCAGCTGTCCCTCATTCAGCCTGAAGGGGGCGATGGTTTCCTCAAAGCGCCTTGTGCTAATGACAACAAAGACGTTCTGTTACAGCATGCAGTTGTTATTACCAGAGCACATCTCTTTCTTTGCTTCAAACTGATTTCATATGAATTACATTCACACCCGTTTGGGGTAAACCTACTTTTTGGCAAGGGGCGGCCGTTCGCTGTCCGTCATCACAACGACATCGTGAACGTCCAGTCGGAAACGCTGGAGCAAAGTCATCATTCTGAGCAAGATAAGAGATTTTATTAATTGATTAGTTAAACTATAAATATTCAAGAATCAATCAGTGTATCAAGTTACAGTAAGTGATAGCTTTTATGTAAAGCAGGCAATGCAAGATGCTCTTTTCTTTCAAAATGACTTGATTTATGTAGTTTAATGAAATTGCTTACTAATAATTTTGATGATTTAGATTATTCCCTATTGATTCAAATGATTGAACTGATTCTTTTGATTCAAATGATTTTAATGATTCTGTTGATTCTAATGATTCAGATTTTTCTGAATTTGATGATTCTGATCATTCAAACAGTTACGATATTTGCTGAAATATTAATGATCCTCATGATTTGAAACAATTAGATCTAATGTTCTCAAATCAGATTAATGATGAAACCGCAAGAGTTCATTTGATCATGGGGGAATTTTACAGAAATGCTTTAGTTCATATCGAGAACTGACTTTTGATTGCAGACTTTGATATAGTCATTAATGAGATCTGTTCTGCTTTATGGAGACTTTTTCCTCTAAAACGAAACATCTGAGAAGCAGGGGACTTCAGAAAAAGTTCTC
The DNA here is from genome assembly GCA_021397915.2 of Tor tambroides. Taxonomy (NCBI): domain Eukaryota; kingdom Metazoa; phylum Chordata; class Actinopteri; order Cypriniformes; family Cyprinidae; genus Tor; species Tor tambroides. The sequence continues at coordinate 13,224 of JAFVLL020009365.1, read as the reverse complement.
CATTTAATCAACTTTCTGTCTGCCACTTTTTCTTTCCTATGGGCAATGCTTCAAATAATTCAGATGACTGTATTGATTCACGAGTCTCACTCTTTGCGGTCGTTCTCCATGGTTTGCTGTTCTCCAATGATGAACACTCTGACTTTGCTCCGTCTCCAGCGTTTCCTTCTGGTCAACAAGTATGGCACTAACAGAGTCAAACCTGAGACAAAGGGAGGGACATTAACCACATTACTCAACTGTTTAGTGTTAACTGACGGCTTATCAAACCCAAATTATGACAACTGAAACGTTGTAATGATTACAATCCCTATCTAACCTCCATCATCAGAGATCCAGTACACGTCAATGGTCTTTTTCCCTTGTTTGCTCTGGAACACAGTTGAGATCTGATCGTTCACGGCGTTCTTCTTGTTGTTGACGTCTAAAAGGGCAGAATTAGATGAAAGGAGAACCGAGGAGCGAGATAAAGTTGAAGAACAAAGAGAAGACGCATCGATCGGTTTACTCACCTGAATCAGCGTCTGAAATCTGATCATCAGACTCTATGGCCTCGTCCACCTCAAAAGCCTGATTGACTGTCAAACACACAGGATAGAATAACTGCAATTGTTCAATTGCTGTACAAAACATGCACACACAGACAAACACAACATACCCTCAGTCTCTAACTCGTCTCGGATGTCCAGGCCATCCATCATGCGGAGAACACACACGCCGTGGTTAGAATCGAAAGAGTCACTGAGAGCAAATAAAAATACTTTATTTTTGCTTCTAGTTGAGTTAATCTCAGAAAATCATGTCCAGGTCACATTTCAAGGCCGATTTCATGTCACAATAAACACAATTGCACGTTTTCCCTCCAAATTTCTTACTTTCCTTCCAATCATCACATGTTCCATTCAAATTCAAATTTTCCCTCCAATTTTCACATTTTGTCCCAACACTTCATATTTTCCGTCCAAATTCCAAATTCTCATTTTCAATGGAGATTCTCTTTAGAAAAAGGTTACTTTACCAATTTTTTGGTTATTATTAAAAACACCATAAATTAAAGTAGTATAACAAAACCTTTCATGGTGTATAAACACTTCACAATTTTAATAATATTAGTTTCTACATTATACTCAAGAGAATGATATTTTGCATTACTACGCACATAATTTGTTATTTCTTTCACTACAGATCTCTGGAGTTGGAAGGTTATTTTCACTCACTATATGGTGTTGATATAGTCCTCTATGCCTTTACTGCTGCTTTCCTGCCAGTTCACTTTGAATCCCATCACCAGTATATTCGGCTTCAACTTTCCCAAACCAGAAGCCTTAAGAGGGGGAAAAATATCATATTTTGTACATTAAACTAAATAATACCAATAAACATACTTATTAGAAAAAAAAAAAAGACTAAAAATCACTAATGCTCTATGCATGAAACACAAGCAGTCATTTTATGCAATGTACAAAACCATAACTGTGTCACTGAATGCATTGCAATAATTCATGCAAAAAGTGATTTGCACAGTGATCTGTTCAGCTCATGTTTAATCACTGAATCATTGAGGTGTTAGTAACCTGTAGAAGATACCGGGCTCCTTCTCTCAGACTGGATGCCTTGAAGGCCGTGTAGAAGGAACGAACTTTCCTCTGATTGAGCCACTTCACCATTTCATTAGAACTGCGCTGGGACACAGACTTCTCATCATCCTAAAAACCAAGAAACGGAACCATCTTTTTTTTGTTTTGGTCTTTTGAGGACAGAACTGTCTCATTTACAAGTTTCTTAAATGACAGGAAAAAAAATAAATCATATCTACATCATTTAGCTGGTTCTTACCATGAGAATGTCACCACAAATCATCAAACTGACATTTTTAGTGAAAGAGCCCACAAAGTCCACCAGCGCTGGACGCAGAGTCGGAGGACCCGTCAGAACCAGACACTGAGGCCTGATGAGACGAAACGAACGAGTGAATATATGACCTAAATCCCACTAAACACCATGTAATTTATCATTTCAATTAATGTGAAGGAAGATGTGGTAGAGTATAGCACTTGCATCGTCAAGCTCATGGGTATAAATTTCAGGAAAATAAGTGATTTTTTTTTTTTAAGTATGCCTTCAATAAAAAATTGCTTTGGATAAAAGCATCTGCCAAATCCTTGAATATAAAATCTAAATGTTGGTCATAATTATGAGATACAGTTGAAATCCTGAAAAAAGTAAAACCTGACGTTATTTCATAATTGACGTACTAAATTGAAATTGACAAATTCGGAATTCTCAATTATCATTTGTCAGATTCGACTTATGCCATAATCAATATATATATGAATATGTGACCCTGGAGCACAAAACCAGTTTTAAGTCGCTGGGGTATATTTGTAGCAATAGCCAAAAATACATTGTATGGGTCAAAATTGTCGATTTTTTTTTTATGCCAAAAATCATTAGGATATTAAGTAAAGATCATGTTCCATGAAGATATTTTGTAAATTTCTTACCCTAAATGTATCAAAACTTCATTTTTGATTAGTAGTATGCATTGCTAAGAACTTCATTTGAACAACTTTAAAGGCAATTTTCTCAATATTTAGATTTTTTGCACCCTCAGATTCCAGATTTTCAAATAGTTGTATCTCGGCCAAATATTGTCCTATCCTAACAAACCATACATCAATGGAAAGCTTATTTATTCAGCTTTCAGATGATGTATAAATCTCAATTTTGAAAAATTGACACTTAAGACTGGTTTTGTGGTCCAGGGTCACACACACACACACACACACACACACATATATATATATATATATATATAGACTTCTCTCATAACTATGACTTAGTCATAATTTCAACTATTTCTAACTAATTTCAACTATCTAGCATTGTGACTATAACTATTTGGCTATTGGTTATCATTATTAAATAGCTGTGTTGAGATTAAAGAACACAAAGACAGTTCTGTCAGGACCACTATCGTCAATAGCTTGCGGTTAGCATACATTTTAGGTTGGGGAATGGTTCTGTTCTGGGCAAACACTCCCTGCCCATCCACGCAGCCTAGCATGGATAGGAGCAGGGAGAGCAGAATACCCCCCCTAGGGTAACAGAACAGAACCAACATCAATGATAAATGTAGCAGATACCATTAATGTTCTATGTGATTATTTTAACAACATGATTCAGTGGTCTGACTCAATGCCATGTCCCGACTGGACGAGAGGAGGAGCTGGGGATGGAGGTGGTTGATTAGTTCCTGAGCGAAGCGATAGCTGCTGAATAACGACTGAAGGGACCTTATGAAGGGAATTATGATTGGTGTCGCGATCCTATAGGTAGACGTGGATCAGCTGAGTGCCAGCTGATGCGAGCTTGACTAACATGGCCTGCCAGAACTACCGCTATGCTCAATCATTGTGATAACTTGCTCCGATGAATCTCGCACAATAAAACCAGGAACATGAATTATGATTGGACTGTCCGTCTATTGCTCACAGCCTCGTCTGACCTGTAGTTTTTGACGTGATCTTCGATTCCTGCGAGAGACACTGAGTAGGACAGAGCCATGTTGTAGGTACTGGCCTGGACAGATGAACCCCAGTTCACCTCTTGAACAACACAAAAATGTTCAGATGTCATCATCATTTTATGTAAAGGCATACGATTGAGTGTGATCATTATTCAGAGTGGTCAACATCTCACCTGGTTTCTTATAGATTACGTAGCCGAATAAGAAGATGATTAAACCGAAAGCGATGAGTGCTGCCCACCAGGTGAGCAAGAACATCAGTACGACTGAAACAACAGCACCAAACAAACCCGTCCAGGGGCTATAATACCGAAACGATGGTCTCCATCCTGAAACGAGCAGAAGAAATGTTCAGGACACAAAAAAAAAATGTGGTAATATAGATCATGCTTGCAGGTTAAATGCAAGCATTACTTATTATTATTTGCATATTCTTTTTTTGTACCTATCATTGCATATTTATTATTTGTGTAAATATTCGACATTTTAGAACAACTTTGTTTCAACTTTATTTTTTTTTGTGGAAACGCTTCAATGTAATTTTATGTATGTATAATCATAAGTATTATATGTATGCACAGAACAGAGAATCACATTCATTTTTCATTCATTTTATTTTTACTCACCGGGTGAATTAGTGATAGAAGCGTGAAAACAACTAAAGTTGATGAGAGCGTAAGAACAGAGGAAGAAGTTTGAGATCAGAGGAGCGATTGTGTTCAGCTCAGCTGTGGAGATATTAAAAATGATTTATACAATAGAATGCATACAGTAAGCTATTATCTTTGAAAAACACAAGTTGAACATTATGTAGCATTTCGACTCACCAATCAGAATGAAGCACATGGCGATGATGTAACACAGCAGATAAGCCCGCAGTGGCTCGTTGTTTTTCCCATAACCCTTTGCAAAGAAGCCGATGTACGGGTAGATGTTGTCTCTACAGAGACACTGAACAAGAGGAGGTGGGGAAAAAAGTGTTTTTGTTTGAATTTTACAGGTTATGTTCACTTTGATGATCTTATGAAGTTACATATTAGCTATTATCTGTTTTAGGGTTTGGCGTTTTACCTGGAAGACTTTGGGTGCGGAGACGAGGAACGCAAGGGCAGACGACAGGGTGGCCGCGAATATGCCCGCATAGATCAACGGACCAAAGCCGGAGACCTGGATCAAGACCTGGGGATTTGAGCGGGAATCCACATTAATGCACAATGATTTCATTTGTCAATCCAGTGGAGCTTCTGAAAGAGCAATACTGAAGAGCAGTGAACAGTTTGACTAATTAAACTCAACTATAAGTTACCTACAATTATATATACACCATAAAGACACAAAGACATCTCACCTCAGATTTTGAGACAAGTGGATTTTGAATGAATCAATGAATCAATGAATCAATAAAAAAGATAATTATCTCTAGTAACCCAAGTACTTAACAGAACCATTAAAAATTCATACAAGAGTTATTAACTCTAGGAACTTATATACAATACATGAAAAAAAAACTCTATCCTTAGTGAAAAAATAAGCTTATAATATAAAAAAAATAAAAGACTGGATATGACTGAGACTTAAATAAAATGCATTAAATAAAAAACAATTAAAGAAATAAATTCAAGCAGAATATAAATTATATTTGTTTTTAATAAACTGACAAATAAAAACTATTCAGGAAATAATAATTTGTGGGAATTAAAGCCGTTTATTATAAAAGTTCAAGAAATAATAGGCAGAAACTTAAGGCAAAAATAAATTAATTTTCAATCAAATATCAAAATATACCCCCCCCCAAAAAAAAAGTAAATAAAACCAATTCCAGAAATATTATTTGTGGGGATTAATACTGCTCATAAATTCAACAAATTAAATAAAAACAGTTAAAGAAAAAAAAATGTTGGAATTAATATTGCTTATAAACATACAAGGCGTAATAGGCAGAAACTCAAACCAAAATTGAAAACAATAAAAGAAATAAAGAAATAATATTTGTGGGAATTGATATTGCTTATAAAATTTCAAGAAATGCAAAAACCCAAGCCAAAACTAATTAATTTTAAATAAAATTAAATAACATTGTGGGAATTAATATTGCTCTAAAAAAAGTAGAAGACAAATTCAAGCCAAAAAATATTGTTTTAAATAAATTAATAAATAAATGAAAACAATTAAAGAAACTAAATTTTTGGGGAATTGATACTGCTTAGAAAAGTAATTAAAAAAAAAAACAAAGTCAAAGAAAGAAAGAAAGAAAGAAAATCACTATAGATTTCTACAAAATGGCAAAAATCATGCAAAAATCCTAAAATCCCTCATCTTCATTTTGTCATTTTAATTGAGCCATATCATTTGGAGATGATTTGCTTTCAACTGAACATGTGTCATTATCTGCTGATTCTCTTGTTAAACTCTCTTTTCTCTTCTGCTTTGCTCTGTTCAGTAGACATTCCTAATGATCACCTGTCAGTTCACAGGCATTTTTCTAGGTTCATTGAAATTTGATCAACTAAAACCACTAGACTAAACCGTTTCACAATCACACACCAAACCACAGCTTTAGATGAGAAGAGGACAGCAGCACACTGAAGAGGCTCACCTGGAAGCTGTTGGAGAGGCCGAAGGAGCAGGTACCGCTCTGTTGGCATTCGGTGAAGTTCCAGCCCAGACCGCAGCTCAGACCCTCACACGCCTCGGTGAAGTTCAGCGGCAGACTGTCGTTCAAGTTACCGGAGGCGTCACGCAGCACACACGCTCCTGCAGGAGAAACACAGGCTTTTACTCCTCTACTCTACAATACATGCACTAAAAACATGCTAATTCAATGTCACATTCAAGATGTCTAAATGCAGTCTTTCTTAAACAAAACAGACACACAGGAAAACCCACAGAAGCACCACAAACTAAACAAAAAATATACCAAGAACTGAATACAAGGAACTAAGCTAGAAACAGGTGAATGCAATCATTCATGGAGGAAACCAAATTAGTATAGAGACAAACGACAGACTGAACATGTGGAATGAACTAAACTCAACCAACATAAATAATATATATTGACAATGTAACTGTACTCCTTTTAATTATCACTGCGAGCAACACATTTTCAATGTTTGGAAATGAGAGATAATAGAAGAGCAGAATAACAGTTTGATCGTCAGAAGCATCAGTTTTAAGAATAGACTGTTATTAAACTCATTAAGTGCATTAGTAATAAATTAGTAATACAATGTATTAACCACTCACCCACGGTTGAAGAAATGGCTAAATAGCTAATGGTGGTGCAGAATATGGCCATCAGTGTCCCTCTTGGGATGGCAATCTCAGGCTCCTGAAACATTCACGAACACAGGATTTGCTGAACACCTTGGAGCCATAATCACAAGTCTCAAGTCTAAGTTTATTTATTCATTCATGTATTCAAGAACTGTAAAAAAAAAAAAAAAAACTGTAAAGAACTCAAAGTTTAGTAGCGTCACTTTGGATTTGGCATGTTTGCAGATGTGTGTTACCTTCAGATCTCCTGAGATGTTTGCTCCAGCAAGGATCCCAATGGCTGATGGGAAGAAAATGGAGAACATTCGGAAGAAGTCACCGTCTGGACCTCTCCAGTCTGGGAAGAGGTTCTCCAAGAAAATCTCACCTGGAAAAAAAACAATGTTTTGCAAAATATTTTAGCTATATTTTGCAAGATCATTTTTGGGGTGTGTTAAAAGGAAATTAGCTCCAAAAATTAAACTCCTGTCATAATTCATCCATTCTCATGTTGCTTTAAACCTGTAAGCTGTAAATGAACAATTTAAGAATCCTAAACGTAGTTTTTCCACTTCATAACATTTTTGTTCACGTAACACTTCGTAGTGATTGTCTATCAAACTACGAAAAGGCCAAAAAGTCACCATAAAAGTAGTTTGAAAGTCATAAATCAAAAGAATTTGCACTTTTGTGTTTCACAGAAAAATAACTGTTTTGTATGTCATTCAAAACCCATAAACTAAGTGAGTAAATAATGACATGGCAAATGTGACCCTGGACTACAAAACCAGTCTTAAGTGTCAATTTTTCAAAATTGAGATTTATACATCATCTAAAAGCTGAATAAATAATCTTTCCATTGATGTATGGTTTGTTAGGATCGGACAATATTTGGCTGAGATACAACTATTTGAAAATCTGGAATCTGAGGGTGCAAAAAAATCAAAATATTGATAAAATCTCCTTTAAAGTTGTTCAAATGAAGTTCTTAGCTATGCATATTACTAATCAAAAATTAAGTTTTGATATGTTTATGGTAAGAAATTTACAAAATATCTTCATGGAACATGATCTTTACTTAATATCCTAATGATTTCTGGCATAAAAAAAAAAAATGATAATTTTGACCCATACAATGTATGTTTTGCTATTGCTACAAATATACCCCAGCGACTTAAGACTGGTTTTGTGGTCCAGGGTCACAAATATTGCATAAATCTTTACAGTTATTGGTACTAAGTATTCTTGTCTGGTTTTATAGAAGTTAAATATTTCTAAACCAATTAAACTTCTAGAAACTGACTTAAACCTATCTGGATCTTGACAGGCAGTTTGTTACAAAACACTCACTGCGGTAACTGAAGAAACCTATGGACTGCTTCTGGGGAGTCGGTGGAATCAAAGTGCCAACAAAATAGTTGATGAAAGACACCATAAGAACCAAGAAGAACAGGATTTGAGTCTATGAGAGAATGAAAGAAAAGAGGTTCACAAAACTCATAAGAGTTTTGTGAACCTCTAGAGGAGTGTGATGTTGACAGAATTGCTCAATATCAAAATGTAGCATATATTAAGAAAACGTGATTAAATAAATAAATAATATGACTGTACTGTAAAATGCATCTTTATTTTCAGGATTGTACCTTAGATTCCCACTCCATCCCAGCCAATGAGATGAGAAGCAGCACAGTGACTGTGATGGATCCTATAATTCGGACGTCATTGATTGGATCCACAATTTGGGAGTCATACTCCTGTTGCATCATAAACATATCTCATATTACAATCGGCATAACATGCACACCTAACAATGCCAACAAACAAAAGCACTGTGTTCATCTGAGTCATTCTTACAAAGAGAAGATCTCTGACGGTCTCTGAAAATCCCACTGTGTTGAGCGCGCAAGCTAGAGCATTGGCGAAAGAAAACACCACTCCGATGGGACCCCCCAACTCAGGACCCAGAGTACGGGAGATCATGAAGTACGCACCGCCTGACGGGTGGAGGAGAGATTTCAGAGAGGAATGTAAAGAAATATGATGCCTGCAGGTCGCGTAATGGTCAAAAGAAGCTACTATGATATTCTGAGCCCAGTTGTTTAAAATTAATTTGGATTTCGGCGATCGGATTGGATCCAATCTTAAAAATGGGTAGCTTGATCTGGAGTAACCTTCCAAATCCAGATCATTCTGATCAACATTAAATCATTTAAACAACTGTACAGTCTTAAAAATAAAGGAGCTTAAAAGGTTCTTCATAGTGATGTCATAAAAGAACCATTTTTGGTTCCACAAAGAACCATTCAGTCAAAGATTCTTTAAAGAACCATTTCTTTCTTACCTTTTTAGAATCTGAAGAACCTTCTTTCACCACAAAGAACCTTTTGAGTTCTTCAGATGTTAAAGGTTCTTTATGGAACCATTTAGACAAAAACGGTTCTTCTATGGCATCGTGAAGCACCTTTATTTTTTAAGAGTGTACCCTGGACTCTAGACAAGAATCAAATCCTTTTTTCAATCAGAATTTATTGGCGTTTTTGCCCAATTGCTTAGAAATGCACCAGCACACTTCTCTCCAATAAGTCACATCATTATGTCTGTAGCACAAACCGTGAAGGACAAGTTAAGCATCACAGTCTGATCAGCTTGATGTCACGCTCTTGTCGAGTGACTCACCAGAAGAGACTCTTCCATTGGTGGAAATGGCAGATACAGACAGAGCCGTTATGGAGGTCACAAGGACTGACAACAGTATAATTAACCATGTAAGAACTAGAGGAAATAAAAAATAAAAAAAATGAATAGGACACAATGTCTGTACAGAGCTCACAAAATAGAAAAAACACATGAAAGATAAGTGTTCATCAGAGATTACGCACAGTTCTGGGAAGTCCTTCTATAAAAGTTTTTGAGGTGGGAATTTCTTGAGCAACATTATCTTTACCAAAGTAAATAGCCTGTGGTTTCATTATAGGAAGCCGTTTTATTGCATTGCACAGTTTATCTAGAATGACCAGGTCAAAAGGTAACCGCTTTACGGGATTGTTTTATATATTAATAAAAATCCAGGCTTACGGATTCCTGCTTGAGATGTGATCCAGGACAATCGCAGAAACAGAATGACTCCCCAGATATTCAACATACAGCGAATCTGAAAGACAGAAACAGAGCATGTATGCATGTGCGCATTTGGCTGTTTGTACGCACGCAGGTGAACGTTTCACGGTTTCTCACCATAACCCCAGTGACCCATCCAAAGCGCACTGGCTGGGCGGTCTTTCCTCCTTTCTCGTTTTCCTCAGACTCGTTTCCACTCTCCTGTAGCACAGAAACGCTTCCCCTACCAGAGTCGCCCGTGTTACTGCCGGTTTCTGCATCCTAAACCAACACATACATGCATATTCACAATTTAAGTACAGAGTCATTCGAAAGTACGTTAATGTACCGAAATGTACCGCAATTACGACTTTACGACTTTTTTTTTGCATGGACTTTATTTGGGGGATTATAATTATTTAAATTAAATCCATATATTCTCCTAAGCAGCCCCTAACCCTAAATATAACGGCTGGTATCTCTCTGGATTTTTTTTAACCAAATTAGTTTTATTAGGCTACATTAGTAGACCTATTCTTTTTATAAATTCAGATTTCCTATGTTTCCTACATATGCCAAATAACCTGTATTCTGTTCATATATATACACACTATATTGCCAAAAGTATTGGGTCGCCCCCTTCTAATGAACAGGTTTGACTACTTTAGTAATTTCTATGAGTACAAATCTTAATGTTAAAGCATATAATGATATTCTAGGGAATTGTGTGCTTTTAATATTATAGCAACAGTTTGGACAGGACCCTTTTCTATTCTAACATGACAATGCCTCTGTGTATAAGACAAGGTTCAAAAAGAAAATGATTGATTGAGTCAGTGTGGAAGAACTTGACTGGTCTGCATAAAACCAAGTCCTAATCCCAGTTGAACACTGGCTCTGGTGTGACTGTAAATGCAGACCTTGAGCCAAAAACTCATCACCAAACAATGAATTTTAGAAATGCGGTCCTAAAACTGCATATCCAGTACTTCAGGGCTACTACATTTTTTATTTATTTTTTATTCTATTTTATTTTTTACAGCCTATGACCCACATCAACAGCCTTGCGCAGAGTCTCCAGAGATGGTCTGCTGCGTCGGATGCGGCCCGTTGCGGTAGCGTTGGCATAAAACTCGAAATGCGGCATGGCATCCATGGTGCTGTATATGGAAGGTCGTCTGTTGTCCTGCCTTGAGTTCACAACTTCTGATGCCCTTCCTGTCGGCGTCTCCATTGCGATAGCCGTCTCGCTGCCGGTGCTGTAAGAGGAGAAATGCGGTGGAGCCTCTTCACTGACCGAAAAGCGACCTGGGGACAAGTTCTCCGCGCCCTCCAGCCTGCGTTTGGAGATGCGGTGACCCATTTCTACACCCGAAAGTTCAGAATACCAGCTTTTCCTGGAATGCAAAAGATAATGCATTCACTCTCAGAAACAAAAAAAAAGTACAAAACTGTACCTTTTAAGGGACAAGTGGCCGTCACTGGGGTGGTACCCTGAAGGGTACAATTTTGTATACCTTTAAAACACGTTTTGGGTACATAATGGTACCTTTAAAGGTACACAATAGGTCCTTAGGGTACAATTATTTGTTTTGTTCCCCTAGGAACAAAATTGTACCTCTGCGGTACCTTTTTTTTTTCTGACAGTGTTTAAGCAATAGGTCTAGACCTAATTGTATTATTTATTTTTTCAAGCATGGTTAACAATTTTTTTAAGAAAAAAAAAATGAACACAAATACACATTTATATTATTTATTTTATGCATTTTAATGTTTATACATTATATAATTTATTTTAATGAACATTGTTGTATTTTATATAATTTACCCAAAGTTAAATCAACTAAAGAAAGAAAGAAAGTACACCATAGATTTAGCACCACTTCCAGTCTAATTCTAGTTGAATCAAGCTCTTGACATTGATTTGTGATCTCCTTGTACAGACAGATTTTTCTTTGGTCAAAATAGTAGATTTGGAAACAGAAAAGAAGAGGTTTGATTGTAATCCACTTACTTTATGTTTTTCAGCTGGTTGACTACTAGTCTCCTCTTCCTTTGAAACTTAACTCCTGAATGAGCAAAATAAAAATGAACAAATAGAGCACACCACTTCTTTTGAGCAGCTCTGCAGTTTTGTCATCCGTTATCACTTTCTTAATTTATAGCAAAAGTTACACCTCCTCTCATCCCACGTGGACGAGTGCTAGTTTCTGCGTAATTGATGACATAAAAGATGTCAAGCAGCCTCCGTTTCCTCTTAGCATTATCCTGATAACGGTATCTGTGTCAACTGGTCCCGCTCAATCATTAACCCAAATAATAACATATAATATGAGACTGATATTACATTACACAGAATGCAACAATAAATGGGAAAGGTGGTATAAAGAGCTAAAAAATTAACTTCTGATAGATTTTATGATATGACTGACAGCTTATGATACAGTCAACAAAGTAGGCGATTACAGAGATTAAATTGTTCAGTTGAACTGAAAGTAATTTAAAGACAAATGTACAACAAAAGACACATAAGTAGTGTGCTTTGTTACTGATTTTATGATCTTTTGGAGAAACTCCTTTTACAAACGTTCTAGACTTTATGGCCTCGAGGTCTCAAGTTCACTTGAGTGATATTGGAGGAAACTTTTAACATAGTGTTCAATGCTTTACACAGCCGTGAAATATGCCATAATCTGTCCATGCACACACACACACACAGGTTTGCATAAAAACCTTATCTTGAACAATTTGTTGGCTAGCTGGTTCATTACTGACTGACTGAGTTAATCAAGGGTTTATTTGGCAGACGTTTCTAGGGAGTGCGACTCATCTGTAGGCCTGTAAACGGTTCAGATCATTCCTGGAATTAAACACAGCACTGAATATATGGTCCAGGATTAATGTTTTGCAGAAAACGTCTTGAGAACTTCATCTTATCGCGCCATATAAACAGCTTTATTAAGAAAACTTGGATGTTCGCGTTCATTCACCCATACCGACGTCTGAGTGTATAGTTGCAAGAGCAAAACATAAGGGAAAAAAAAACATATTTTAAGGAAATACGTGTTATTTGCCTTATGCTGTACAAATAGTGATATACACTACATTGCCAAAAGTATTGGGTCGCCCCCTTCTAATGAACAGGTTTGACTACTTTAGTCATTTCTATGAGTACAAATCTTAATGTTTAAGCATATAATGATATTCTAGGAAATTGTGTGCTTCTAATATTATGGCAACAGTTTGGACAGAACCCTTTTCTATTCTAACATGACAATGCCTCTGTGTATAAGACAAGGCTCAAAAAGAAAATGATTGATTGAGTCAGTGTGGAAGAACTTGACTGG